>VDFB02000020.1:4273482-4420832 GCA_007258455.2 Sequoia sempervirens
ATTGTGGATTGCCATGTAGTTGTCCATTATGTACACATATTTTCTATTGGCTTTTGTGAACCTTCTTTATTTTTTCAGTTATAGCCACATTTAGGAAACCGCTTGTGTTTAAGTTTTTGTGGGCCATCCATGAATTTTGGTGACTACAAACGTGGATTGCATTATAGTTGTCAATTTTGTACGTGTGTTCTCTAATGCATTTCAAGAACCTTCATTTTTTGTTGAGTTATAGCTGCATTTATGAAACTGCTCGTGTTGAGTTTTCGTGGGCCATCGATCAACTTTGATGATTACGATTGTGGATTGCACTGTAGTTCTCCATTATGTATGTTTATTTTCTATCCCCTTTCGTGAAATTCTTTTTTTGTTCAATTATAACCGAATCTAGGAAAATGCATGAGTTTGAGTTTTTCGTGAGCCATTGATCAACTTTGGTCACTACTCTTGTACACTAATATCGTGATTTTTTTAAATTACTAATTTTTCACCAATATGCAACAACCCCTGTAAAATAGAATCTATGAACCAATTTCTTTTTGGGAAAATCATAATATAGGTTTTATAGGTGCTTGTGTGCTAAAGAGACCCAAATTGTCTATTTTTTAAATTATTTGTTGTTGAAAAAGATACATTTTTTTTAAAAGTACAACCAATATAGGTAATAGAGGAAAATTTTTAAATGTTTTTATCAATAATCAAAAAAATCGGTTATGTAGAGAATGTTGCTTCGAGTAGACCCAAATCGTCCCTTTTTTTGAAATACTAATTTTTTACTAACATTAAAGAACTCCTAAAAAATAGAATCTGCAAAACAATTTTTGTTGGGAAAATAAAAAATATGGGTTTTATAGGTGCTCATTTGCTAGAGAGATTTAGCTCATCCCTTTTTAAAAAAAATAAGTTCTTTTTGAAAAAGATAGATTTTTTTGAAAAGTAGAAGCAGTAGTAACAGAGGCATAGTTTTTGAATCTTTTAATGAAAATTTTGAGAATTGGGTTTTGTAGAGAATGTTGTTCTAAGTAGACCTAGATCGTCCATTTTTCAAAAAACTATTTTCTCACTCAATAGAAAAAGAAGGTTCACAAAAGGTGATAGAAAATACGTGTATAGAATGCACAACTACAGTGTAACCCACAAGCGTAGTCACAAAAGTTGATCGACGACCCATAAAAAATCAAACACGAGTGGTTTTTCTTTAATGCAGCTATAACTCAAAAAAATTGAAGCTTCACAAAAGGCGATAGAAAATACTTGTACAGATTGGATAACTACAGTGCAATCCACAATCGTAGTCACCAAAGTTGATCGATGGCCTACGAAAACTCAAACACGAGTGGTTTCCTAGATGTGGCTATAACTCAACAAAACATGAAGGCTCGTGAAAGGTGATAGAAAATATTTATAGAATGCACAACTATAGTACAATCCACAATTGTAGTCACCAAAGTTGATCGATGGCCAAAGAAACACTAACATGAGCCGCATTTAGGAGAGTACGCGTGTTTGACTTTTCATGGGCCATCGATCAACTTTGGTCGCTATGATTGTGACTTACACTGTAGTTGTGCATTCTATACTTGCATTTTGTACCGCCTTTCGTGAAACTTCGTTTTTCGTTGAGTTATAGCTGCACTTAGGAAATTGTTGATGTTTGAATTTTCGTGGGCAATCAATCAAGATTGGTGACTATGATTTTGGATGGCACTGTAGTTGTCCATTCTCTACGTGTATTTTTTCACCTTTAGTGAACTTCATTTTTTGTTGAGTTATAGCTGTATTTAGGAAACTACTCATGTTTGTGTTTTTATGGGCCATCGATCAACCTTGGTGATTACGATTGTGCATTGTACTATAGTGGTGCATTCTATAATAATATTTTTTATCACCTTTCATGAACCTTCATTTTTTGGTTGAGTTATAGCCACATTTAGAAAAATGCTCGTGTTTGAGTATTCGTGGGCCATCCATCAACTTTGGTGACTACGTTGGTGTTACATTGTAGTTGTGCATTCTATATGCGTAGTTTCTATCGACTTTTATGAACATTTATTTTTTGCTGAGTTATTGCCGCATTTACGAAACCACTCCTGTTTGAATTCTTGTGGGCCATCGTTCAACTTTGGTGACTACGATTGTAGATTGCACTGTAGTTTTCCATTATGTACGCGTATTTTCTATCACGTTTCACAAACCTTAAATTTTTGTTTAGTTATAGCTGAATTTAGGAACAGCTCAAGTTTGAGTTTTTCTTGGCCATCGATCAACTTTGGCAACTACGATTGTGGATTGTACTGTAGTTGTGCATTTTGTACACATATTTTTAATTGTCTTTCACGAACCTTCATTTTTTTTTTGTTATAGCCGCATTTAGGAAAGCACTTGTGTTTGAGTTTTAGTGGGGCATTAATCAACATTGGTGACTACAATTGTGGATTGCAGTGTAGTTGTCCATTTTATACATGTATTTTGTCTCCCCTTATGCGAACCTTCATTTTTTATTGAATTATAGTCGCATTTAGGAAACTGCTCGAGTTTGAGTTTTGGTGGCCCATCCATCAACTCTAGTGACTACGATGTGGATTGTATTGTAGTGTTTGTGCATTCTATTAGAGCATTTTCTATCACCTTTCGTGAACCTTCAGTTTTCATTGAGTTACAACCTCTTTTAAGAAACTGCTCGTGTTTGTGTTTTTGATTGCCATCGATGAACTTTGGTGACAACGCTTATGGATTACACTGTAGTTGTGCATTCTATACGCGTATTTTCTATTTCCTTTACTGAACCCTTATTTTTCATTGAGTTATAACCGCACTTAGGAAATCGCTTGTATTTGAGTTTACATGGGCCATCCATCAACTTTGGTGACTACGATTGTTGATTGCACTGTAGTTGTCCATTTTGTATATATATTTTCTATCACCTTTTGCAAACCTTCATTTTTTGTTGAGTTATATCCACATTAAGGAAACAACTCAAGATTGAGTTTTTGTGGGCCATCGATCAACTTTGGTGACTACACTTGTGGATAATACTGTAGTTGTGAATTCAATACATGTATTTTCTATCGCCTTTCATGAACCTTAATTTTTAGTTCAGTTATAGCCGCATTTAAGAAACCGCTCGTGTTTGAGTTTTTGTGGGCCATCGATCAACTTTGGTGACTAAGCTTTGTGGATTAAACTGCAATTGTGCATTTTATAAGCATATTCGTCAACCTTAATTTTTTGTATATTTATAGCCACACTTTAGAAATCGCTCGTGTTTGAGTTTTCTTGGGCCATCGGTCAACTTTCGTGACTACAATTATGGACTGCAATGTAGTACGATTGTGGATTACACAATAGTTGTTCTTTCTATATGCGTATTTTTTTATCGCCTTTCACAAACCTTCATTTTTTGTTGAGTTATAGTTGCACTTAGGAAAATGGTCGTGTTTGAGTTTTAGTGGGCCATCGATCAACATTGGTGAGTAAGATTGTGGATTTTACTGTAGTTTTCCATTCTGTATGCGTATTTTCTATTGGCATTTCACGAAACTTAATTTTTTGTTGAGTTATAGCCACTTTTAGGAAACCACACGTGTTTGAGATTTTGTGGTTGATCGATCAACTTTGGTGACTAGGATTGTGGCTTGTACTGTAGTTGCGCATTTTTTACCAACATGCAAGAACCCCTCAAAAATAGAATCTACAAAACAATATTTGTTGGTAAAATCAAAAATATCGGTTTTATAGGTGCTTATTTGCTGGAGAGATTCAGCTGGTCCATTTTTTGAAAAAATAAGTTTTTCTTGAAAAAGATAGATTTTTTTGAAAAGTAGTAGTAGACGTAATAGAGGAAATTTTTTTGATTCTTTTTATGTAAAATCTAAGAGATGGGTGTTTTAGAGAATGTCATTCTAAGTAGATCCAGATCATCCTTTTTTTGAAAAACTACTTTTTCACCAACATGCAACAACCCCTGAAAAATAGAATCTACAAAACAATTTTTTTTATGGAAATCAAAAATATGGGTTTTATAGGTGCTTGTGTGCTAAAGAGACCCAGACCGTTCGTTTTTTGAAAAATAAGTTATTAATTAAAGAGATATATTTTTTTGAGAAGTATAAGTTGTAGAGGTAACATAAGCAAATCTTTTGAATCTTTTTATGAAAATTTTGAGGAATGGGTTCTCTAGAGAATGTCGTTCTAAGTACACCTAGATCATCCTTTTTTTGAAAAAACTAATTTTTTACTCAACAAAAAAACAGGTTTGGGAAAGGCAATAAATTTATTTTTTTTTTAAAATGGACAACTACAATGCAACCCACAATCGTAGTCACCAAAGTTGATCGATGGCCCATGAAAACTCAAACATGAGCAGTTTCCTAAGTGCGGCTATAACTCAACAAAAAATGAAGGTTTACAAAAGGCGATAGAAAATACGCGTACAAAATTGACAACTAGAGTACAATACAATATCATAGTCACCAGAGTTGATCGATGGCCCATGAAAACTGAAACAGGAGCAGTTTCCTAATTGCGGCGATAACTCAACAAAAAAGGAAGGTTCATGCAAATCGATAGAAAATATGTGTATAGAATGCACAACTACAGTACAATCCAAAATAATAGTCATCAATGTTCATTGATGCCCCACAAAAACACAAACATGAGCGGTTTTCTAAATGAGGCTATAACACAACAAAAAATGAGGGTTTGCGAAAGGTGATGGAAAATACGAGTATAGAATGCACAACTACAGTGTAATTCACAATCGAAGTCACCAAATTTAATCGATGGCCCACAAAAACTCAAACATGAGTGGTTTCCTAAATGCACCAATGACTCAACAAAAAATGAAGGTTCGCTAAAGGCGATAGAAAATAGGCATATAGATTGGACAACTATAGTGTAATCCATAGCCGTAGTCACCAAAGTTGATTGATGGCCCACGAAAACTCAAACACGATCGTTTTCCTAAAGTGGCTATAACTCAACAAAAAATGAAGGTTTGTGAAAGGCAATTAAAAATGTCTACAGAATGCACAACTACAGTACAATTCAAAAACCTAGTCACCAAAGTTGATCGATGGCCCACAAAAACACAAACATCAGCAGTTTCCTAAATGCAGCTGCTATCAAAAAGAAGAAAAATGTGGCTCTCTCTATACGACTATCTCCCTACTATTCTAAAGGGGTGTCCCACTGACTGACATGTTACCATTAGGGAGGAGATGCCCCCCTACTATAGATAGCTGGGGAGGGAGGCATGTTGAAGCCCAACTCCGCCCAACCCAATGGTAAGTAGAGTAAGGGTGCTGCTCCTGACTCAAACTATCAATCATCGCCCATAGGGATCTTTGGCACTGCCCAGCAGGATCTTGGTTCCACAGCTCTATAAGTAAAAAAAAATGAATGTTCATGAAAGACAATAGAAATACGCGTATAGAATGCACAACTATAGTGTAATCCACAATCGTAGTCACCAAAGCTGATTGATGGCCCACGAATACTCAAACACGAGTGTTTTCCTAAATGTGGGTATAACTGAACAAAAAATGAAGGTTCGTGAAAAGTGATTAAAAATATTCGTACAAAATGCACAACTACAGTGCAACTCACAATCATAGTCGTGAAATTTGATCGATGGCCAAAAAATACAAACATAAGCCACATTTAGGAAACCCCTCATGATTGAGTTTTTGTGGGCCATCATTCAATTTTGGTGACTACGATTGTGGATTGTACTATAGTTGTGGCTTTTGTACGCATATTTTTAATCGCCTTTCACGAACCTTCATTTTATACTGAGTTATAGCCAGATTTAGGAAAATGCTCGTGTTTGACTTTTTATGGGCCATCAATCAACTTTGGTCACTACGATTGTGAATTACACTATAGTTGTGCATTGTATACATTTATTTTCTATTGCCTTTCATGAAACTTCATTTTTCATTGAGTTATAGCTACACTTAGTAAACTGATCATGTTTCAATTTTCATGGGCTATCGATCAAGTTTGGTGACTACGAAGGTGAATGGCACTACAGTTTTCCATTCTCTACATGTATTTTCTCGCCTTTTGCTTGCCTTCATTTTTTGTTGAGTTATAGCCACATTTAGGAAACCACTTATGTTTGTGTATTTGTTGAGTTATAGCCACATTTAGGAAACCACTTATGTTTGTGTAGTTGTTGAGTTATAGCCACATTTAGGAAACCGCTCATTTTCTGTTTTTATGGGCCATCAATCAACTTTGCTGACTATGATTGTGGATTGTACTGTAGTTGTGCATTATTTACGAATATTTTTAATCGCCTTTCATGTAACTTCATTTTTTTTGAATTATAGCCAAATTTAGGAAACTGCTCAAGTTTGAGATTTCGTGGGCCATCATCGATCAACTTTGCTAACTACTCGTGTGGATTACAATGTAGTTGTGCATTCTATACATGTATTTTCTATTTCCTTTCGCAAACCTTCATTTTTTGTTGAGTTATAGCCGCATTTAGCAAAACGCTCGTGTTAAAGTTTTTATGGGCCATCGATTAACTTTAGTGACTATGATTGTGGTTTACACTGTAGTTGTGCATTCTATACACATATTTTCTATCGCCTTTTGTGAACCTTCATTTTTCCTTGACTTATAGATGCACTTAGGAAATGGCTCGTGTTTGAGTTTTTGTAGGCCATCAATGAAGTTTGCTTACTACGATTGTGGATAGCACTATACTTGTGCATTTTGTATGGGTATTTTCTATCACCTTTCCTCAACCTTCATTTTTTATTGAGTTATAGCCGCATTTAGGGAACAGCTCGTGTTTGAGTTTTCGTGGGCCATCGATCAACTTTGGTAACTATGATTGTGGATTATACTGTAGTTGTTTATTTTGTACCCATATTTTTAATCACCTTTGAAGAACCTTTATTTTTTATTGAGTTATAGCCGCATTTAGGAAAACGCTCATGTTTGAGTTTTCATGTGCTATCGATCAACTTTGGTAACTATGATTGTGGATTCATTATAGTTCTGCATTATATAATCATATTTTCTATCGTCTTTCGTGAACCTTCATTTTTTGTTGAGTTATAGCCGCATTTTAGAAACTACTCGTGTTTGAGTTTTCGTGGGCCATCGATCAACTTTAGTGACTACGATTATAGATTGTACTATAGTTGTTAATTATTTACTCGTATTTTGTATCCCCTTTTGCAAACGCTCATTTTTAGTTTAGTTATAGTCGTATTTCGCAAACCACTCGTGTTTGAGTTTTCATCGTCCATTGATCAACTTTCGTAACTACAATTGTGGATGGCATAGTAGTGACATTCTATACGCATATTTTCCATCGCCTTTTGCGAACCTTCATATTTTTTTGGGTTATAGCCACATTTAGTAAACTACTCATGTTTGAGTTTTTGTGTACCATCAATCAACTTTTGTGACTACGATTGTGGATTACACTGTAGTTGTGCATTCCATATGCATATTTTCTATCACCTTTCCTAAACCTTCATTTTTTTGTTGAGTTATATTTGCACTTAGGAAACTGCTCATGTTTTCATTTTCATGGGCCATCAATCAACTTTGGTGACTACGCTTGTGGATTACACTGCAGTTGTGCATTCTATACACATATTTTCTATCACCTTTTGCGAATCATTTTTTTGTTGAGTTATAGCTGCATTTAAGGAACCGCACGTTTTTGAGTTTTCATGGGCCACTAATCAACTTTGCTGACTATGATTGTAGATTGCATAGTAATTGTGAATTCTATATACGAATTTTTTGTCCCCTTTCACAAACCTTAATTTTTCATTGAGTTATAGCCGTATACCGCTCGTATTCGAGTTTTCTTGGGTCATCAATCAACTTTGGTGACTTCAATTGTGGATTGCACTGTAGTTTTCCATTTTGTACATGTATTTTCTATAACCTTTCGTGAAACTTCATTTTTTTTTAGTTATAGCCATATTTAGGAAACCGCTCATGTTTGAGTTTTTATGGGCCAATGATCAGCTTTAGTTACTACGATTGTCGAGTGCATAGTATTTGTGCATTATTAAGAGTAATTTTCTATTGTTTTTCCTAAACCTTCATTTTTTGTTGAGTTATAGCCGCATTTAGGAAACTGCTCATGTTTGAGTGTTTGTGGGCCATCGATCAACTTTGGTGACTACGCTTGTGGATTACAGTGTAGTTGTGCATTCTATATGCATATTTTCTATCACCATTTTTGAACCTTCATTTTTTTTGAGTTATAGCCATATTAAGGAAACCACTCATGCTTGAGATTTTGTGGGCCATCAATCAACTTTGGTGACTATGATTGTGTATTGTATTCTAGTTGTACATTTTCTACATATATTTTTAATCGAGTTTCACGAACCTTCATTTTTTGTTGAGTTATAGCTGCATTTAGGAAAATGCTCCTGTTTCAGTTTTCGTGGGCCATCGATAAAATTTGGTATTAATGCCTATGGATTACAATGTAGTTGTGTTTTCTATGTGTGTATTTTCTATCGCCTTTCATGAACCTTCATTTTTTATTGAGTTATAGCCACTTTTTAGAAACCACTCATGTTTGAGTTTTGTAGGCCATCGACTAACTTTGGAGACTACGATTGTCAATTGTACTGTAGCTATGCATTTTGTATGCATATTTTTTATCGCCTTTCACGAACCTTCATTTTTTGTTGGATTATAGCCACATTTAGGAAAACGCTCATATTTGAGTTTTCGTGGGCCATAGATCAACTTCGGTGACTACGATTGTGGATTGCACTGTAGTTTTCCATTCTGGACACGTATTTTCTATTGCCTTTCATGAAGCCTAATTTTTTTATTGACCTATCACTGCATTTACAAAACTGCTCGTGTTTCAATTATCATGGGCTATCGATCAACTTTGGTGACTACAATTACAGATTGCATTGTAGTTGTCCATTTTATATGTGTATTTTCTATCGCCTTTCTCAAATATTCATTTTTTGTTGAGTTATAGCTACATTTAGGAAACCGCTCGAGTTTGAGTTTTCATGGGCAATTGATGAACTTTGGTGACTACACTTGTGGATTACACTGGTTTTGTATATTCTATTCGTGTATTTTCTATCGCCTTTTAGAAAACTTCATTTTTCGTTTTGTTATACCCACAGATAGGAAACCACTCATATTTGATTTTTTGTAGGGCATCAATTAACTTTAATGACTACGATTGTGGATTGCACTCTAGCGTTCCATTCTGTAGTTGTTTTTTCTATCACCTTTTGTGAACAATCACTTTTTGTTGAGTTATAGCCACATTTAGGAAACCACTTGAGTTTGAGTTTTCAAGGGCCATTGATCAACTTTGGTGACTACCCTTTTGGATTACACTGTAGTTGTACATTTTTACACTTATTTTTTATTGCCATTTGCAAAATTTTATTTTTTGTTGACTTATAGCTGCATTTAGGAAACCACTCAAGTTTGAGTTTTAATGGACCATTGATCAACTTTGGTGACTACGCTTGTAGATTACACTATAGTTGTGCATTTTGTACGTGTATTTTCTATTGTCTTTAACAAACATTCATTTTCTGTTGAGTTATAGCCGCATTTAGGAAACCGCTCTTGTTTGACTTTTTGTGGTCCATCAATAAACTTTGGTGTCTACTATTGTGGATTGTTCTATAGTTTTTTATTCTGTAAGCATATTTTTTATCGCCTTTAATGAACTTTCATTCTTTCTAGTGTTATAGGCGCATTTAGGAAAAATGCTCATGTTTGAGTTTTCATGGTCCATCAATCAACGTTGGTGACTACAATTGTGGATTGCACTATAGTTGTGCATTTTAGACGTGTATTTTCAATCGCTCCTGTTTGAGTTTTCGTGGTCCATCAATAAGCTTTGGTGACTATGATTGTATAGAATTCATAACTACAATGTAATCCACAATTGTAGCCACCAAAGTTGATCAATGACCCATGAAAACACAAACATGAGCGGTTTCTTGAGTGTAGTTATAACTCAACAAAAAATGAAGGTTAGCGATAGGCGATAGAAAATATGTGCATAGAATGAGCATAGTGATCCCACAAAGCTAGTTTACAATTTCTGGGAGATTCTAATTTTTGTTGAAATCACATACTTTTAGAAAATATAATGATTGAAGCCTTAAAAAATTTCATTTAAAGCATTCCAATTGAAAAGGGCTTGATAAAACTACCATAGACTGAAACCCCTTGAATAGAACGTCGCTAGTTTTAAACCATACCTATAACAGAGTCTCCTTTACACCTATCAAAATCCTAATAAAAAATAACTTTTGATTTACCTTTTTGGGGATCAAATAAATCATTTAAAATTTATTTTTGTAAGTATGTAGTCTTTATTAGAAGTATCCCAAAAAGTATAATTTTAAATAAATTTAATTTAATTATTATATTTATTTTTTATTTCTGGTGAATGTAGGTTTTTCAATGAAAATCAAACTCTTCATTTTCCACAAGTGGAAAAATAGAAAATTATCAAAAAAAAAATTTAAAAATACAATTGCATGAGGAATTCAAGTCCCTTGATCCAACAAAAAAAGAAAAAAAAATGAATTTCAATACATACAAAAAAAGTTATGCATTATACGATTGCGCTATGTCTGAAATGTAATTGGTTTGACTTTAAAACTTAATTAAAGAAAAAAAAAATTCAATAAAAAACTATCTAACCAAGTGGAAGCACTACATATCAGAGTTACAAATCTAAATTCAAAAGAACTAGAATTTTATCCCTCTTGGAAAAAAAGTTATGTGTTATATAGTGAGCATCACTTTTTCAAAATGTTGTTTTCTACAAAAAACTAGTTTTCGAAGGAGATGGAAAAAGAAATGAAATCTAATTCCAAAAAATTTCAAAAAATATATCTAGAATCTACAAACAAAATGTCACGAAACTCTTGTTTGCATCATCTTCAAATTCCTCACATTTTAGCCGCTATAGGTGCCTGAAACTGAACATTTAGTTAAAAAAGATTATTTTAGTGTTTAGTTTGGCAAAAAATTGTAAACCACTATTGTGGGATCACCCCACAACTATTGTGCAATCCATAATCGTAGTCACCCAAGTTGATCGATGGCCCACAAAAACTCAAACACGAGCAGTTTCCTAAGTGCAGTTATAACTCAACAAAAAATGAAGGTTCACGAAAGGAGATAGAAAATATGGGTATAGAATGCACAACTATAGTGCAATCCACAATTGTATTCACCAAAGTTGATCGATGGCCCACAAAAACACAAACAGGAGCGGTTTCCTAAGTGTGGCTATAACTCAAAATAAAATAAAGGTTCATGAAAGGTGATAGAAAATACACGTATACAATAGACAACTATAGTGCACTCCACAATCGCAATCACCAAAGTTGATCGATGGCCCACGAAAACTCTAACACAAGTGGTTTCCTAAATGCGGCTATAACTCAACGAAAAATGAAGGTTCGCTAAAAGCGATAGAAAGTAGACATATAGAATGCACAACTACAATGCCACCCACAATCATAGTCACCAAGGTTGATTGATGGCCCATGAAAACTCAAATACGAGCGGTTTCTTAAGTTTGACTATAACTCAATAGAAAATGAAGGTTCACAAAAGGCAATATAAAACATGTGTAAAGAATAGACAACAACATTGTAATCCATAATTGTAGTCACCAAAGTTGATTCATGGCCCGTCAAAAGTCAACAAAAAATGAAAGTTTGTGGAAAATAATAGAAAATACGCATATAGAATGGACAACTACAGTGCCATCCACTATTATAGTCACCAAGGTTGATCAATGACCCACGAAATCTCAAATACGAGTGGATTCCAAAATGCAGCTATAATTCAACAAAAAATTAAGGGTTCACAAATGGGGATAGAAAATATGCATATAGAATTCACAACTACAGTGTAATACACAATCGTAGTCACCAAAGTTGATGGACAACACAGAAAACTCAAACAAAAGTGGTTTCCTAAATACGATTATAACTCAAAAAAAAATTAAGGTTTGCGAAAGGCAATAGAAAATACACGTATAGAATGGATAACTACAGTGCAATCCATGTAGTCACCAAAATTGATCTATGGCCCACGAAAACTCAAACACGAACGATTTCTTGAGTGCAGCTACAACACAACAAAAAGTGAAGTTTCATGAGAGGCGATAGAAAATATGTGTATAGAATGCAAAACTACAGTATAATCCTCAATAGTAGTAACCAAAGTTAATTGATTGCCAAGGAAAACTCAAACATGAGTGTTTACCTAAATGCAGCTATAACTCAACAAAAAAAGAAGGTTGATGAGAGGTGATTAAAAATATGCGTAAATAATGCACAACTACAATACAATTCACAATTGTAGTCACCAAAGTTAATCGATAGCCCACAAAAACTCAAACATGAGTGGTTTCCTAAATGCGGCTATAACTCAATAAAAAATGAATGTTCACGAAAGGCGATAGAAATTCAGTATATACAATGCACTACTACTAGGTAATCCACAAGCGTAGTCACCAAAGATAATTAATGGCCCATGAAAACTCAAACACGAGAGGTTTCCTAAATGCGCCAATAACTAAACAAAAACGAAGGTTCACGAAAGCTGATAGAAAATATGCATACAAAATGGATAACTACAATGAAATCGACAATTGTAGTCACCAAAGTTTATTGATGATGGCCCATGAAAACTCAAACACGAACAGTTTCCTAAATGCGGCTATAACTCAATGAAAAATGAAGGTTCACGAAAGGGAATAGAAAATACACGTACATAATGGACAACTAAAATACAATCCACAATCGTAGTCACCAAAGTCGATCGATGGCCCAAAAAACTCAAGCACAAGAGATTTCCTAAATGAGGCTATAACTCAACAAAAAACAAAGGTTTGTGAATTGTGATAGAAAATAAGTGTGGAGAATGTTAAACTATAGTGTAATCCCCAAGTGTAGTCACCAAAGTTGATCGATGGCCGCACTTAGGAAACCGCTCGTGTTTGAGTTTTCATGGGCCATTGATCAACTTTGGTTACTATGATTGCTGATTACACTGTAGTTGTCCATTCTATACATGTATTTTCTATCGCCTTTCATTAACCTTCATTTTTTGTTGAGTTATAGGATCATTTAGGAAACCGCTTGAATTTGAGTTTTCATGGGCCATCGATCAACTTTTGTGACTACGCTTGTGGATTACATTGTAATTTTGCATTCTATACATGTATTTTCTATCTCCCTTTCTGAACCTTCATGTTTTGTTGAGTTATAGTAGCATTTATGAAACCGCTCATGTTTGAGTTTATGTGGTCAATCGACCAACTTTGGTGACTACGATTGTGGATTGTACTGTAGTTGTACATTTTGTATGCATTTTTTTAATCGTCTTTCACGAACCTTCATTTTTTGTTGGCTTATAGCTGCATCTAGGAAAACGGTCGTGTTTGAGTTTTGGTTAGACATCAATCAATTTTGGTGACTACAATTGTGGATTACACTATAGTCGTGCATTCTATACACATATTTTCTATCACCTTTCGTAAACCTTCATTTTTCATTTAGTTATAGCCGCATTTACGAAACAGCTCGTCATAGGCCATCGATGAAATTTGGTGAATACAATTGTGGATTGCACTATCTTCATCCATTCTATATGTGTATTTTCTATCACCATTCACGAACCTTATTTTTTCGTTGAGTTATAGCTCTATTTAGGAAACCACTCGTGTTTGAGTTTTTGTGCACCATCGATCAACTTTGGTGACTACGCTTTTTCATTACACTGTAGTTGTGCATTCTATATGCGTATTTTCTATTGCCTTTCGTGAACTTTCATTTTTTGTTGAGTTATAGCCGCATTTAGGAAACTACTCACGTTGGAGTTTTTATGGGCCATCAATTAACTTTGGTGACAACGATAGTGGATTGTACTATAGCTATACAATCTGTCTGCATATTTTTAATCGCCTTTCATGAACCTTTTTGTTGAGTTATAGCCGCACTTAGGAGACCCCTCATGTTTGAATTTTTGTGGGTCGTCATTCAACTTTGGTGACTAGGATTGTGGATTTCACTCTAGTTGTGAATTATATAGGCCTATTATCTATCGCCTTTTGCCGCACTTAGGAAACCTCTCGTAGATGAGTTTTTGTCTGCTATTGATCAACCTCAGTGATTATAATTGTGGATGGCACTATAGTTGTCTATTCTATACACGTATTTTCTATCGCCTTTCACAAACCTTCATATTTTGTTGAGATATAGCCGCATACTAGTTCTACACTTATTTTCTATTGTGTTTCGCAAACCTTCATTTTTTGTTGAGTTATAGTCGCGTTTAGGAAAACGGTCCTGTTTGAGTTTTTGTGGGCCATCAATCAAATTTTTTGACTACGATTGTGGATTGCATTGTAGTTGTGTATTATGAAAGCTAATTTTCAAAAAAGTATATATCTTTTTCAAGAATAACTTATTTTTTCAGAAGACAGATGATTTGGGTCTCTTTAGTACACGAGCACCTATAGAAACCATATTTCGATTTTCTCAAAAAAAAAAAAATTGAGATTCTACTTTTGAGGGGTTCTTGCATGTTAGTGAAAAATTACTTTTTCAAAAAAAGGATGATTTGTGTCTACTCAGAACAACATTCTCTACAAAACCCAACAAAAAATGAAGCTTCATAAAAGGTGATAGAAAATACGTGCGCAAAATGGAAAACTATAGTGCAATCCACAATCGTAGTCACCAAAGTTCATCGATTGCCCATGAAAACTCAAACATGACCAGTTTCCTAAGTGCAGCTATAACTCGACAAAAAATGAAGGTTCGGGAAAGGTGATCCAAAATACATGTATAGAAAGCACAATTGCAAAGAATCAACAATCATAGTCACCAAAGTTGATCGATAGCCCATGAAAACTCAAGCACAAGCGTTTTCCTAACTACGGCTATAATTCAACAAAAAATGAAGGTTCACATAAGGTGATAGAAAACACATGTACAAAATGGACAACCATAGTGCAATCCACAATCGTAGTCACCAAAGTTGATCGATGGCCCAGAAAAATTCAAACATGAGTGTTTTCCTAAATGCGGTTATAACTCTACAAAAAATGAAGGTTCGTAAAAGGCAATAGAAAATATGTGTGTAGATTGCACAACTACAATGGAAAATAAGACCTAGATCATACTTTTTTTGAAAAAACTATTTTTTTACCAACATGCAAGAACCCCTCTGAAATGGGTTTTGTAGAGAATGTCATTCTGAGTAGACCCAGATTGTCCTTATTTCAAAAAACTAATTTTCCACCAATATGCAAGAACTCCTCAAAAATAGAATCTACGAAACAATTTTTTTTTAAAATTGAATACATGGGTTTTATAGGTGTTCATGTGCTAAAGAGACCCAGATCGTCTGTTTTTTGAAAAAATAACTTTTTCTTGAAAAAGATAGATTTTTTTAAAAAGTAGAAGTAGTAGACGTAATAAAGGCAAATTTTTTGTATCGTTTTATGAAAAAGGGGATAAATGGGTTCTGTAGAGAATGTCATTCTGAGTACAGCTAGATCGTCCTTTTTTCAAAACACTAATATTTCACCAACATGCAAGAACCCCTCAAAAATACAATCTACGAAACAATTTTTTTTTGGAAAATTGAATATATGGGTTTTATAGGTGTTAGTGTCCTGAAGAGGTTCAAATCATCTATGTTTTTAAAAAATATGTTGTTTTTGAAAAAAAAAAGATTTTTTTGAAAAGTAGAAGCAATAGAGGTAATAGAGGCAAATTTTCTAAATTTTTTTTATGAAATATCTAACAAATGGGTTTTGTAGAGAATGTCGTTCTAAGTAGACCCAAATCGTACTTATTTTGAAAAACTAATTTTTCACCAACATGCAAGAACCCTTCAAAAATAGAATCTAAGAGACAATTTTTTTTGGAAAATTGAATATATGGGTTCATGTACTAAATAGACCCAAATCGACCATTTTTTGAAAAATAAATTATTTTTGAAAATGATAGATTACTTTGAAAACTAGTAGTAGTAGATGTAACAGGTGCAAAAAATTTTAGTCTTTGCATGAAAAATGGGATAAATGGGTTTTGTAGAGAATGTCATTCTAAGTAGACCCAAATTGTCCTTTTTCGAAAAACTAATATTTCACCAACATGCAAAAACCCTCAAAAATAGAATTTACGAAACAATTTTTTTTGGGAAAATAAAAAATATGGGTTTTTATAGGTACTCGTGTGCTCAAAAGACCTAGATTATCCGATTTTTGAAAAAATAAGTTGTTCTTGAAAAAGATAGATTTTTTTGAAAAGAAGTAGTAGAGGTAACAAAGGCAAAAATTTTGAATCTTTTTATGAAAAATATGAGAAATAGGTTTTTTAGAGAATGTCGTTCTGAATAGACCCAGATCGTGCTTTTTTTGAAAAACTAATTTTTCACCAACATGTAGAAAACCCTCAAAATAGAATCTACAAAACAATTTCTTTTGGGAAAATAAAAAATATGGCTTTTATAGGTGCTAGTGTGCTGAAGAGACCAAGATCGTCCGTGTTTGAAAAAGATAGATTTTCTTGAAAAGTAGAAGCAGTAGAGGTAATAGAGGCAATTTCTTTTAATCTTTTATATGAAAAATCTGAGAAATTTGGTTTTGTATAGAATGTAATTCTTAGTAGATCCAAATCATATTTTTTTCGAAAAACTAATTTTTCACCAACATGTAAGAAACCTCTAAAAAATAGAATCTACAAAATGATTTTTTTTGGAAAAATAAAAAATATGGGTTTTATAGGTGCTGGTGTGCTAAAGAGATTTAGATCGTCTGTTTTTTGAAATAATAAGTTGTTTTTGAAAAACATAGATTTTTTTGAAAAGTAGAAGCAGTAGAGGTAACATAGGAAATTTTTTTCAATCTTTTTATGAAAAATCGAAGAAATGGGTTTTGTAGAGAATGTCATTCTTAGTAAATCAAAATCATCCTTTTTTCAAAATATTATTTTTTCACAGACACGCAAGAACACCTCAAAAATAGAATCTACAAAACAATTTTTGTTTGGAAAAATCAAAAAATATGGGTTATATAGGTGCTCGTGTGCTAAAGAGACCCAGATCGTCCATTTTTTGAAATTATTTATTCCTGAAAAGAAATTTTTTTTTGAAAGTAGAAGCAGTAGAGGTAACAAAGAATTTTTTTTTGAATCTTTTTATTAAAAATCTGAAAAAATGGGTTTTTTTAGAGAATGTAGTTCTGAGTAGACCCAGATCGTCCTCTTTTCGAAAAACTAATTTTTCACCAACATGCAAGAACCCCTTGATTAATGGCGATTACAAATATGCACACAGAATGGTACAATACACAATCATATTCACCAAAGTTGATTGATGGCCCACAAAAACTCAAACATGAGTGGTTTTCGAAATGCGGTTGTATCTCCAAAATAAATGAAGGTTCATGAAAGGCGATACAAAATATGCGTACAAAGTGCACAAATACACTGTAATCCACAAGCGTAGTCACGAAAGTTGATAGATGGCCCACGAAAACTGAAATTCGAGTGGCTTCCTAAATGCTGCTATAACTTAACAAAAAATGAAGGTTTGTGAAAGGCGATAGAAAATACAGGTACAAATTGGACAACTACAGTGCAATCTAGAATTGTTGTCACCAAAGTTGATCAATGGCCAATGAAAACTCAAACATGAGTGGTTTCCTAAGTGTAGTTATAACTCAACAAAAAATGAAGGTTCACGAAAGTCGACAGAAAATACGCATATAGAATGCACAACTACAATGTAATCCACAATCGTACTCACCAAAATTGATCGATGGCCCAAAAAAAACTCAAACATGAGCGGTTTCCTAAATGTGGCTATAAATAACTCAAGAAAAAATGAAGATTCATGAAAGATGATAGAAAATATGTTGATGAAATACACAACTATAGTTTAATACACAACCATAGTCACCAAAGTTGATTAATGGCCCAAGAAATCTCAAACTCGAGTGGTTTGCTAAATGCAGCTATAACTCTAAAAAAATGAAGCTTCGCAAAAGGAAATAGAAAATACGACTACAAAATGGACAACTATAGTGCAAGCGACAATCATAGTCACCAAAGTTGATCAGTGGCCCATAAAAACTCAAACATGAGGAGTTTCCTAAATGCAGCTATAACTCAACAAAAAATGAAGGTTTGTGAAAGCCGACAGAACATACTCGTATAGAATGGAACCCTATAGTGCAATCAACAAGCATAGTCACCAAATTTGATCGATGGCACGCAAAAACTTAAATTTTAGTGGTTTTCATAAATGCGGCTATAACTCAACAAAAAATGAATGTTCGCAAAAGGTAATAGAAAATATGTATACATAATGGACAACTACGGTGCAATTCATAATCTTAGTCAGTAAAGTTTATCGATGGCCAAAGAAAACTCAAACACGAGCGATTTCATTAGTGTGGCTATAACTCAATGAAAAAAGGTTTGCGAAAGGTAATAGAAAATATGCATATAGAATGCACAACTACAGTGTAATCCAATATCGTTGTCACCAAATTTGATCGATGGCCTACAAAAACTCAAACAAGAGCATTTTCCTAAATGCGGCTATAACTCAACAAAAAATGAAGGTTTACGAAAGGTGATATAAAATACTCGTATAGAATGCAACCCTATAGTGCAATCAACAAGCCTAGTCACCAAAGTTGATTGATGGCACACAAAAACTTAAACTTGACTGGTTTCCTATATTTAGCTATAAAAAAATAAAAAAATAAAGGTTCACAAAAGGCAATAGAAAATACGTATACATAATGGACAACTATGGTGCAATTCACAATCTTATTCACTAAAGTTTATCGATGGCCAAAGAATATTCAAACACGAGTGATTTCATCAGTGCAGCTATAACTCAACGAAAAATGAAGGTTTGCGAAAGGTGATAGAAAATACGCATATAGAATGCACAACTACAGTGTGATCCACAATCGTTGTCACCAAATTTGATCCATGGCCCACGAAAACTCAAACAAGACCATTTTCCTAAATGTGGCTATAACTGAAAAAAAATTAAGGTTCGTGAAAGGAAATTAAATATATGGATACAAAATGTTCAAGAATAGTACAATCCACAATTGTAGTCACTAAAGTTGATCTATGGTCCGTAGAAACTCAAACATGAACGGTTTCCTAAATGCAGCTATAATTCAACACAAAATGAAGGTTCACGAAAGGCAATAGAAAATACACATATACAATGCATAACTATAGTGTAATCCACAAGCATAGTCACCAAAGTGTATCGATGGCCCAAAAAAACTCAAACACAAGTAGTTTCCTAAATGTGGCTATAACTCAACAGTAAATGAAGGTTTGTGAAACGAGATTGAAAATTAGCATTCATAATGCATAAATACAATGCAATCCACAATCGTAGTCACCAAAGTTGATTGATATCGCATAAAAACTCAAACACGAGCAGTTTCCTAAGTGCAGCTATAACTCAAGAAAAAATCAAGGTTTGTGAAAGGCCATAGAAAATATGCTTATAAAATTCACAACTATAGTGTAATCAAGAATCCCTGTAACCAAAGTGGATCAATGGCCAAGGAAAACTCAAACATGATTAAGTTCCTAAATGTAGCTATAACTCAACGAAAAATGAAGGTTTGTGAAAGGAGGATAGAAAATACGCTTATAAAATTGACAACTACGGTGCAATCCATAATCGTAGTCACCAAAGTTGATCGATGGCCCACAAAAACTCAAACACAAGCTTCCTCACTACGGCTATTATTCAAGAAAAAACAAGGGATCTCAAAAGGCGATACAAAATATGCATAACTAAAACACGAGTGGTTTCCAAAGTGCAGCTATAACTCAATAAGAAATAAAGGTTCATGAAAGGTGATAGAAAATATGCGTATAGAATGCACAACTATAGTGTAATCCACAATCATAATCACCAAACACAAGCGTTTTCCTTAAATGCAGCTATAACTCAGGAAAAAATCAAGGTTAGTGAAAGGAGATTAAAAATATGTGTAAAAAATTCAAAACTATAATACAAATCACAATCATTGTCACCAAAGTTGATTGATGGTGCACAAGAATTCAAACATGAGTGGTTTCCTAAATGCAGATGTAACTCAACAAAAAATGAAGATTCGTGAAATGTGATAGAAAGTTAGTGTTCATAATGCACAATTAAAGTGCAATCCACAATCGTAGTCACCAAAGTTGATCGATGACCCATGAAAACTCAAACATGAGTGGCTTCCTAAATGCAGCTATAACTCAACAAAAAATGAAGGGTCACGAAAGGTGATAGAAAATATGCATACAGAATGGACAACTATAGTACAATCCACAATCGTAGTCACCAAAGTTGATCGATAGCCTACGAAAACTCAAACACGAGAGATTTCCTAAATGTGGCTTTAACTAAAAAAAAATGAAGGTTTGTGAAAGGGGAAGAAAAATATCTGTACAAAATGCACAACTACACTACAATCCACAATCGTAGTTACCAAAGTTGATTGATGGCCCACAAAAACTCAAACATGAGTGGTTTCCTAAATGCGGCTATACCTCAACAAAAATGGAAGGTTTCTGAAAGTCAATAGAAAATACGCATATAGAATGTAAAACTACAGTGTAATCCACAAGCGTAGTCACTAAAGTTGATCGATGGCCCACGAAAACTCACACTCGAGGCGGTTTCCTAAATGTGGCTATAACTCAACAAAAAATTAAGGTTTTCTAAAGGCAATAGAATATACACGTATAGATATGGACAACTACAGTGCAATCCACAATCATAGTCACTAAAGTTGATCGATCACTGACAAAATCTCAAACACCGGTGGTTTCCAAAGTTCAGCTATAACTCAACAAAAAATGAAGTTTGTGAAACGTGGTAGAAAATATGTATATAAAATACACAAATATAGTGTAATCCATAATTGTAGTCACCAAAGTTGATCGATGGCCCACGAAAATGCAAACACGAGTGTTTTCCTCAATGCAGCTATAACTAAATAATAATTGAAGGTTCATGAAAGGCGATTAAAAATATGCGTACATAATGCACAACTACAATACAATCCACAATTGTAGTCACCAAAGTTGACCAGTGGCACACAAAAACACAAACATGAGCAGTTTCCTAATTGAGGCTATAACTTAACAAAAATTGAAGGTTCATGAAAGTTGATGGAAAATACGCGTATAGAATACACAACTACAATGTAATGTATAAGCGTAGTCACCTAAGTTGACCGATGACCCACGAAAATTCAAACTCAAGCAGTTTCATAAATACGGCTATAACCCAACAAAAAATGAAGATTCATAAAAGTCGATAGAAACTACGTGTACAAAATGGAAACTATAGCGCAATCCACAATCGTAGTCACCAAAGTTGACCGATGGCCCATGAAAACTGAAACACGAGCGCTTTCTTAAATGCAGCTATAACTATAAAAAAATGAAGGTTCACAAAAGGTGATAGAAAATACACATATAGAATGGACAACTACAGTGCAATCCACAATCGTAGTAACCAATTTTGTTCGATGGTCCATAAAAATTCAAAGACGAGCATTTTCCCAAATGCGGCTATCTCTCGTGTTTGGGTTTTTCGTGGCCCATTGATCAACTCTGATGACTATAATTACAAGTGGGTTACATTGTAGTTGTCTATTTTGTGCACGTATTTTCTATCGCCTTTCATGAACCTTCATTTTTTGTTGAGTTAGGCCGACAAAAATTTAAAAATATGCGTTTTCCTAAATGCGGCAATGACTCAACTAAAAATGAAGGTTCATGAAAGGTGATTAAAAATATCTATACAAAATGCACAACTATAGTACAATAAAAAATCGTAGTCACCAAACTTGATCAATGGCCATGAAAACTTAAACACGAGCGGTTTGTTAAGGGTGGCTATAACTCAACGAAAAATTAAGGTTCGTGAAAGGTTATAGAACACATGCGTAGTGAATGCACAACTGCAGTGTAATCCACAATCATTGTCACGAAAGTTGATCGATGGCCGATGAAAACTAAAACAAGAATGTTTTCCTAAATGCAGCTATAACTCAATAAAAAAAGAAGGTTCATGAAAGGAGATTAAAAATATGTGTACAGAATGCACAACTATAATACAATCCACAATCGTAGTGACCAAATTTGATCAAGCCCACAAAAACTCAGACCTAAGCGTTTTCTTGGATGAGGCTATAACTCAATTAAAAAATGAAGGTTCGCGAAAAGCAATAGAAAACATGTTTATAGAATGCACAATTATGGTGTAATCAACAATTGTAGTCCTTAAAGTTTATAAAATTTGATTGGTGGCCTACGAAAAACTCAAACATGAGCATTTTCCTAAATGTGGGTGCAACCCAAAAAAAAGTGAAGGTTCATGAAAGGCGATAGAAAATTCACATATAGAATGCACATCTACTGTGTAAACCACAAGTGTAGTCATTAAAGTTGATGGATGGCCCACAAAATCTCAAACTTGAGCGGTTTCCTAAATGTGGCTATAACTGAACAAAAAATGAAGATTCTCTAAAAGTGAAAAAAATACACGTAGAGAATGGAAAAATATAGTGCAATCGACTATTATGATAGAAAATGTGCTTATAGAATACACAACTACAATGTAATCCACAATCGTGGTTACTAAAGCTGATCGATGACCCACGATAACTCAATGAAAAGTGAAGGTTTGAGAAAGGAAATAGAAAATACATGTAAAAAATGGACATCTACAGTGCAATCCACAATTGTAGACACCAAAGTTGATCGATGTCCCATGAAAACTCAAACACGAGTTGTTTCCCGAATGCGGATATAACTCAACAAAAAAAGAAGGTTCGTGAAAGGCTATAGATAATATGTGTATAGAATGCACAACTACAGTGTACTCCAAAATTGTAGTCACCAAAGTTGATCAATGGCCCAAAAAAACTTCAACACGAGCGTTTTCCTAAATGCGGCTGTAACTCAAAAAAAAATGATGGTTCAGGAAAGTAGATTAAAAATATGCGTACATAATGCAACTATACTACAATCCACAATCATAGTCACCAAATTTTATTGATGACCCACAAAAACTCAAACACGATCAGTTTCCTAAATGCAGCTATAACTCAACAAAGAATTAAGGTTTGCGAAAGGTGATAGAAAGTTAACATTCAGAATACACAACTACTGTGTAATGCATAATTGTAGTAACAAAACTTGATAGATCGCCCACGAAAACTCAAACACGAGTGATTTCCTAAATGTGGCTATAATTTACCAAAAAATGAAGGTTCACGACAGGCGTTAGAAAATACATGTAAAGAATTGATACCTATAGTGCAATCCACAATTGTAGTGACTAAAGTTGATCGATGGCCCATGAAAACTCAAATACGAGCGTTTTCCTAAATGTGGCTATAACTCAACAAAAACTTAAGGTTCATGAAAGGCAATGGAAAATACGCATATAGAATGCACCACTACAGTGTAATACACAAGCTTAGTCACCAAAGTTGATTGATGGCCCAGAAAAAACTCAAACACGACTGGTTTCCTAAAAGCGGCTATAAGTAAAAAAAAATGAAACTTCACGAAAGGCGATAGAAAATAGGCCTACATAATGGAAAACTATAGTGCAATCCACAATCATAGTCACCAAAGTTGATCCATGGCCCATGAAAACTCAAACATGAGCGGTTTCCTAAATGTTGCTATAACTCAATGAAAAATTCAGGTTCGTGAAAGGGGATAGAAAATACATGTATAGAATTCACAACTACATTGGAATGGACAATCATAGTAACCAAAGTTGATCGACAACCCACGAAAACTCAAACACGAGTAGTTTCCTAAATACGTCTATAACTCAGCGAAAAATGAAGGTTTGTGAAAAGCGATAGAAAATACGCGTATAGAATGGACAACTATAGAGCCATCCACAATCGTAGTCACAATAGTTGATCAATGGCCCATGAAAACTTAAACACAAGTGGTTTCCTAAATATGACTATAACTCAACTTAAAAAGAATGTTTGCAAAAGGTGACAAAAAATATATCATAGAATTCACAATTACAGTGCAATCCACAATCTTAATCACCAAAGTTGATCGATGGCCCATGAAAACTCAAACATGAGAGCTTTCCTAAATATGCATCCAGAATGCACAACTATAGTACAATCGACCATAGTAGTTAGCAAAGTTGATCGATGGCCCAAAAAAATTCAAACATGAGCGGTTTCCTAAATGCAGCTATAACTCAACAAAAAATGAAAGTTATTGAAAGGCAATATAAAATACGCAAATAGAATGCACAACTATAGTGTAATCCATGAGTGTAGTCACCAAAGTTGATCAATGGCCCACAAAAAGTTAAACATGAGCGATTTCCTCAATATGGCTATAACTCAACTAAAAATGCAGGTACAATTTGCCATCGTAGTCACCAAAGTTGATCGATGGCCCAAAAAAGGTCAAACATGAGCGGTTTCCTAAATGCAGCTATAACTCAACAAAAAATGAATGTTCATGAAAGGTGATAGAAAATATGCATATAGAATGCACAACTACTGTGTAATCCATAAGTGTAGTCACCAAAGTTGATCGATGGCCCACAAGAACTAAAATATGAGTGATTTGCTCAATACAGCTACAACTCAACAAAAAATGAAGGTTCACGAAAGGAGATAGTAAATACACATATAGAATGGACAGCTACAGTGCCTCCCACAATCATAGTCACCAAAGTTAATTGATGGCCCAAGAAAACTCAAACACGAGTGATTTCCTAAATACAAATATAACTCAATGAAAATTGAAGGTTCATGAAAGGTGATAGAAAATACACATATAGAATTTAGAACTACAGTGCAATCCACAATCATACTCACGAAAGTTGATCGATGGCCCACAAAAACTCATACACAAGCGGTTTCCTAAATGCAGCTATAACTCAAAAAAAAAATGAAGGTTCATGAAAGGCGATAGAAAATACGTGTATAGAATGCAAAACTACAGTGTAATCCAAAGTTGATCGATGACCCACAAAAACTCAAGCTCGATTTGTTTCCTTAATGCTACTATAACTTAACAAAAAATGAATGTTTGTGAAAGGCGATAGAAAATGTACATATAGAATGGACAACTATAGTGTAATCCACAACTGTAGTCACCAAACTTGATTGATGGCCCATGAAAACTCAAACATGAGCAGTTTCCTAAGTTCAAGTATAACTCAATGAAAAAATGAATTTCATGAAAGGTGATAGAAAATACGCGTATAGAATGCAAAACTATAGTTTAATTTATAATCGTAGTCACCAATGTTGATCTATGGCCCATGAAAAAGTCAAACACGAACATTTTCCTAAACGCGGCTATAACTCAACAAAAAATGAAGGTCCGTGAAAGGGGATTAAAAATATGTGTACATAATGCATAACTACAATACAATCCACAATCATCGTCACCAAAGTTGAATGATGGCCCACAAAAACTCAAACATGAGGGGTTTCCTAAATGCGTATATTAATCAACTTTGGTGACAACGATTGTGGATTGTACTATAGTTGTGCATTTTGTACACATTTTAATCGCCTTTCACAAACCTTCATTTTTTGTTGAGTTATAGCTGCATTTAGGAAAATCTTCATGTTTGAGTTTTCATTGGCCATCGATGAACTTTGGTGACTACGATTGTGGTTACACTGTAGTTGTGCATTCTATATGCGTATTTTCTATTGACTTTCGCAAACCTTCATTTTTTCGTTGAGTTATAAGTGCACTTAGGAAACCACTTGTGTGTGAGTTTTCTTTGGCCATCGATCAACTTTGATGACTACGATTGTGGATTGCACTGTAGTTTTCCATTTTGTATGTGTATTTTCTAGAACCTTTCACGAACCTTCATTCTTCATTGAAATATAGCCGCATTTAGGAAACCACTCGTGTTCTAAAGGTATACGAATCGTCCATTTTTTGAGAAAATAAGTTCTCCTTGAAAAAGATTTTTTTTAAAAGAAGCAATAGTGGTAACAGAGGCAAATTTTTTGAATCTTTTTTATGAAAAATAGGATAAATGGGTTTTGTAGAGAATTTCATTTCGACTAGACCTTAATTGTTCTTTTTTCAAAAGACTAATATTTCACCAACATGCAAAAACCCCTCAAAAATAGAATCTACAAAACTTTTTTTTTTTGAAAAATAAAAAATATGGGTTTTACAGTTGCTTGTGTGCTAAAGGGACCCAAATTGTCCATTTTTTGAAAAAGTAAGTTATTCTTCACAAGTATAGATTTTTTTGAAAAGTAGAAGCAGGAGTGAACATAGGTAAAAATTTTTAATCTTTTTATGAAAAACCTCAGAGATGGGTTTTGTAGAGAATGTCATTCTGAGTAAACATAGATTGTCCATTTTTTGAAAAACTAATTTTTCACCAACATGCAAAAACACCTAAAAAATAGAATCTATGAAACAATTTGTTTTGGGAAATAAAAAAATATGGGTTTTATAGATGCTCGAGAGCTAAAGAGACCCACATCGTCCATTTTTTGAAAAAATAAGTTGTTCCTAAAAAAAATAGTTTTTTTGAAAAGTACAAGCAGTAGAAGTAATAGAGGCAAACATTTTGAATCTTTTTATGAAAAATCTAAGAAATAGGTTTTGTAGAGAATGTCATTTTGAGTAAACCCAAATCGTCCATTTTTCAAAAATCTAAATTTTCACCAACATGCAAGAACCCCTCAAAAATAGAATTCTGTGAAACAATTTTTTTTGGGAAAATAAAAAATACAGGTTTTATGGTCATGTGCTAAAGAGATCCAGATTGTCTGGGTTTTCAAAAAAATATTTGTTCTTCAAAAAGATAGATATTTTTGAAAAGTAGAAGCATTAGATGTAACAGAGACAATTTTTTTGAATTGTTTTATAAACAATCTAGGAAATGGGTTTTGTAGAGAATGTCATTCTGAGTAAATCCAAATCATCCTTTTTTTGAAAAAAAAAAAAATCTCTCACCAACATGCAAGGACCCCTCAAAAATAAAATTACGTAACAATTTTATTTTTGGTAAAATCGAATATATGGGTTTTATAGGTGCTTGTGTGCTAAAGAGACACAAATTGTCTTTTTTTGAAATTATTTGTTTCTGAAAAAGATAGGTTTTTTTGAACAGTAGAAGTAGTAGAGGTAAGAGAGGCAAATTTTTTCAATCTTTTTATGAAAAATCTCAAAAATAGGTTTCCTAGACAATGTTGATCTGAGTAGACCCAAATCGTCCTCTTTTCGAAAAGATAATTTTTTACCAAAATGCAAGAACCCCTCAAAACTAGAATCTACGAAACAATTTTTGTTGGGAAAATTGAAAATATGGGTTTTATAGGTGCTCGTTCGCTGAAGAGATTCAAATGGATGACCAAAGAAAACTCAAACTCGAGCGATTTCATTAGTGCGGCTATAATTGAACAAAAAATGAAGGTTCACGAAGGGTCATAGAAAATATGCTTATAGAATGCACAACTACAGTGTAATCCACAATCGTAGTCACCAAAGTTGATCGATGGCCCACGAAAACTCAAACAAGAGTGTTTTCCTAATTGTGGCTATAATTGAACAAAAAATCAAGGTTCCTGAAAGGCGATAGAAAATTAGCATTCATAATGCACAAATACAATGCAATCCACAATCGTAGTCACCAAAGTTGATTGATGTCCCACAAAAACTCAAACACAAGCGGTTTCCTAAGTGCACCTATAACTGAAGAAAATATGAAGGTTCGTGAAAGGCGATAGAAAATACGCATATAAATTTCACAACTATAGTGTAGTCAAGTATCCTAGTCACCAAAGTGGATCTAGCCCAGGAGAACTCAAACACGAGCAGTTTCCTCAATGTGGCTATAACTCAACGAAAAATGAAGGTTTTTGATAGAAGGATAAAAAATATGCTTATAGAATTGACAACTATAGTGCAATCCATCATCGTAGTAACCAATGTTGATCGATTGCCCACAAAAACTCAAACAAGAGCTTTCTAACTATGGCTATAATTCAAGAAATAATGAGGGTTTGCGAAAGGTGATAAGAATTTCCATACAAAAATGGACAACTACAGTGCAATCCACAATTGTTGACACCATAACTGATCGATGGCCCATGAAAACTCAAACACAAGAGGTTTCCAAAGTGTAGCTAAAACTCATCAAAAAATGAAGGTTTGTGGAAGGTGATAGAAAATACACGTATAGAATGCACAGCTATAGTGTAATCCACAATCATAGTCACAAAACATAAGCATTTTCCTAAATGCAGCTACAACTCAGGAAAAAATCAAGGTAAGAAAGGAGATTAAAAATATGCGTAAAAATTGCATAACTACAGTACAAATCACATTAATTGTCACAAAATTTGATTGATGGCACAAAAAAAATTCAAGTATGAGCGGTTTCCTAAATGCAGATATAACTCAACAAAAAATGAAGGTTTTTGAAAGGTGATAGAAAATACACATATAGAATGCACAAATATAGTGTAATCCACAAATGTAGTCACCAAAGTTGATCAATGGCCCAAAAAAAACTCAAACACGTCTAGTTTCCTAATTGCAGCTATAACTCAACAAAAAATGAATGTTCGCAAAAGGTGATAGAAAGTTAGCATTCATAGTGCACAACTAAAGTGCTATCCACAATCGTAGTCACCAAAGTTGATCGATGGCCCACGAAAACTCAAACATGAGTGGTTTCCTAAATGGGGCTATAACTCAACACAAAATGAAAGGTCCTGAAACGTCATAGAAAATATGCGTAAAAAATGGACAACTTTAGTGCAATCCACAATGATAGGCACCAAAATTGATCTATAGTCTATGGAAACTCAAATACGAGCGTTTTCCTAAATGTGGCTTTAACTCAAAAATAAATGAAGGTTTGTGAAAAATGAGTAAAAATATGCATATAGAATGCACAACTACAAGAAAATCCACAATCATAGTCACAAAAGTAGATGGATGGCCCAGAAAAACTCAAAGATGAGCAATTTCCTAAGTGCGGCTATAACTCAACAAAAAAGGAAGGTTTGTGAAAGGTGATAGAAAGTACGCGTATAAAATGCACTACATTGTAATCCACAAACATACTCACCAAAGTTTATCGATGGCCCACGAAAACTCAAACATGAGTGTTTTCCTAACTGCCGCTATAACTCAACAAAAAATGAAGGTTCGTGAAAGGCGATTAAAAATATGTGAAAAGAATGGACAACTATAATACATTCCACCATCGTAGTCACCAAAGTTGATCGATGACCCACAAAAACTTAAATATGAGCAGTTTCCTAATTGTGGCTATAACTCAATAAAAATGAAGGTTCGTGAAATGCAATAGAAAATACGCGTACAAAATGCACAAATATAGTATAATTCACAAGCTTAGTCAACAAAGTTGATCAATGGCCCACGAAAAGTCAAACTCGAGCGGTTTCCTAAATGCGGCTATAAATAAACAAAAAATAAAGGTTCGTGAAAGATGATTACAAATATGCGTAAGGAATGCACAACTATAGTACATTCAACAATCGTAGTCACCAAAGTTGATTGATGGCCCACGAAACCCTCAAACACGAGCAGTTTCCTAAATGTGGCTATAACTAAAAAATATGAAAGTTTGAGCAAGGCGATAGAAATTACGCGTATAGAATCACAACTATAGTGTAATCCACAAGCGTAGTCACTAAAGATGATCGATGGCCCACCAAAACTCAAACTCAAGCAGTTTCCTAAAAGTGGCTATAACTCAACAAAAAATGAAGGTTTACAAAAGGCAATAGAAAATACACATACATAAAGGACAACTATAGTGCAATCCACAATCGTAGTCACCAAAGTTGATTGATGATGCACAAAATCTCAAAAACGAACGGTTTCCTAAATGCGGCTATAACTCAACAAAAAATGAACGTTCACAAAAAGCAATAGAACATACGCGTATAAAATGCACAACTATTGTGTAATCCACAAGCGTTGTCACCAAAGTTGATCAATAGCGCATGAAAACTCAAACTTGAGTGGATTCCTAAATGCAACTATAAATCAATAGAAAAGGAAGGCTCGCGAAAAGCAAAAGAAAATACACGTAGAGAATGGACAACTACAATGTAATCCACAAACGTAGTCACCAAACATGATTAGTGGCCTATGACAAATCAAACTCAACAAAAAATGAAGGTTCACGAAAGGTGATAGAAAATACATGTATAGAATGAACTACAGTGTAATCGCCAAGCATAGTCACAAAATTTGATTGATGGCCCATGACAACTCAAACAAGAGCAGTTTTCTAAGTGCGGCTATAACTCAACGAAAAATGAAGGTTTGCCAAAGGCGATAGAAAATACGCATATAGAATACACAACTACTATGTAATCCACAAGCGTACCTAGTCAAGAAAGTTGATCGATGGCCCATGACAACTCAAACATGAGCTATTTCCTAAGTGCGGCTATAACTCAATGAAAAATGAAGGTTCGCGAAAGGTGATAGAAAATGTACGTATAAAATCCACAATAGTTGTCACCAAAGTTGATCGATGGCCCACGAAAAATCACACATGAGCGTTCTCCTAAATAAGACTATCACTCAACAAAAAATGAACCTAAAGATACCCAGATCATCCATTTTCTGAAAAAATAAGTTATTCTTGAAACAGATAGATTTTTTTGAAAATTAAAAGCAATAGAGGTAATAGAGGAAATTTTTTTGAATGTTTTTATGAAAAATCTAAGAAATGGGATTTGTAGAAAATGTCTTCTAAGTAGATCCAGATCATCCTTTTTTCGAATAACTAATTGGTCACGAACATGCAAAAAACCCTCAAAAATAGAATCTACGAATTTTTTTTTTTGGGAAAATTGAAAATATGGCTTTTATAGGTGCTGGTGTGTTCAAGAGACTTAGATCGTCCGTGTTTTGAAAAAATATGTTGTTCTTGAAAAAGATAGATTTTTTTGAATCTTTTTTGTGAAAAATCTTAGAAATGGGTTTTGTAGAGAATGTCATTCTGAGTAAATCCAAATCGTCCTTTTTAAAAAAAATTAATTTTTCACCAACATGCAAGAGACCCAGATTGTCCATTTTTTGAAATTATTTGTTCCTGAAAAAAGATAGATTTTTTTGAAAGTAGAAGCAGTAGAAGTAACAGAGGTAAATTTTTCAATCTTTTTATGAACAATCTGAAAATATGGGTTTTTTAGAGAATGTTGTTCTGAGTAGACCCAGATCGTCCTTTTTTTGAAAAACTATTTCTTCACCAACATGCAACAACCCTTCAAAAATAGAATCTACAAAACAATTTTTTTGGGGAAAATAAAAAATATGGGTTTTATAGGTGCTTGTGTGCTAAAGAGACCCAGATCATCTATTTTTTGAAAAAATAAGTTATTATTGAGAAAGATAGATTTTTTTGAGAAGTAGAAGTAGTAGAGGTAATGAAGGAATTTTTTTTTAATCCTTTTATGAAAAATTTGAGAAATGGGTATTCTAGAGAATGTCGTTCTAAGTAAACCTAGATGGTGCTTTTTTCAAAAAACTAATTTTTCAGTCAACAAAAAAAGAGAGTTCGCGAAAGGCAATAGAAAATATGTGTACAAAATTGACAACTATAGTGCAATCCACAATCGTAGTCACCAAAGTTTGAGTTTTCATGGCCCATCAATCAACCTTGGTCACTATGATTGTGGATTGTACTATAGTTGTGCATTCTGTACGCATATTTTTTATCGCTTTTCACGAGCCTTCATTTTTCGTTGAGTTATAGCCGCATTTAGGAAAACGCTCGTGTTTGAGTTTTCATGGGCCATTGATCACCTTTGGTGACTACGATTGTGGATTGCAATGTAGTTGTCCATTTTGTATGTGTATTTTCTATTGCCTTTCGCTAACCTTTGTTTTCTTTTGAGATACAATGCACAACTACAGTACAATCCACAATCATAGTCACCAAGGTTGATCGATGGGCCATGAAAACTCAAACTTTGGTGACTACTATTGTTGATTACTCTGTTATTCTACATTCTATATGCGTATTTTCTTGCACCTTTCGTGAACTTTCATTTTTCATCGAGTTATAGCCATACTTAGGAAACCACTTGAGTTTAAGTTTTCGTGGGCCATTGATCAAATTTGTTGACTACGATTGTGGATTGCACTATAGTTGTGCATTATGTATGCTAATTTTCTATTGCCTTTCGTGAACCTTGATTTTTCATGAGCTATAGTTGTGCATTCTATACATGTATTTTTGATTGCCTTTCATGAACCTTCATTTTTTGTTGAGTTATAAATTTAGGCAGTCGCTCATGTTTGAGTTTTTGTGGGCCATCAATCAACTTTGGTGACTATGATTGTGGATTGTACTGTTGTTGTGCATTCTGTATGCATATTTTGAATCGCGTTTCACAAACCTTCATTTTTTGGTCAGTTATAGCCGCATTTTGGAAAACACTCTTGTTTTAGTTTTCCTGGGCATCCGATCAACTTTGGTGACTACGATTGCAGACTATATTGTAGTTTTTCGTTTTGTACGCATATTTTAATCACCTTTCACAAACCTTCATTTTTAGTTAAGTTATAGCCGCATTTAGGAAAACACTCGTGTTTGAGTTTTTTTGGGCCATCAATCAACTTTGGTGACTACGGTTGTGCATTACACTGTAATTGTGTATTCTATATGCATATTTTCTATCGCCTTTCTTCAACCTTCATTTTTTGTTAGGTTATAGCCGCATTTAGGAAACTGCTTGTGTTTGAGTTTTATCTAGCCATCGATAAAATTTGGTTACTACGATTTTGGAATATACTGTAGTTGTGCATTTTGTACGCATATTTTTAATCTCCTTTCACGAACCTTCATTTTTTCTTGAGTTATAGCCTCATTTAGGAAAACTCTCATGTTTGAGTTTTCATGGGCCATCAATCAACTTTGTTGACTACGCTTGTGCATTACACTATAGTTGTGAATTCTATACACTTATTTTCTATTTCCTTTCGTGAACCTTCATTTTCATGGGCCATCGATGAAATTTGGTGACTATGATAGTGGATTGCACTATAGTTATCCATTTTGTAATCATATTTTCTAATGCCTTTCATGAACCTTCATTTTTTGTTGAGTTATAGCCGCATTTGGGAAACCGCTCGTGATTGAGTTTTGGTTGGCCCTCAATCAACTTTGGTGACTACGATTGTGGATTACACTTTAATTGTGCATTGTATAAGCATATTTTCTATTGCCTTTCGCAAACCTTCATTTTTTGTTGAGCTATAGCCATATTTAAGAAATCGCTCATGTTTGAATTTTTGTGGGCCATCAATCAACTTTGGTGACTATGATTGTAGACTAAACTGTAATTGTGCTTTCCATACCCATATTTTCTATCGGCTTTCACAAACATTCATTTTTTGTTGAGTTATAGCTACCTATAGCAGGAAACCACTCATTTTTGAGTCTTTATGGGGCGTCGATAAACTTTGGTGACTATGATTGTGGATTGCACTGTAGTTCTGCATTATGTATGCTAATTTTCTATCTCCTTTTGTGAACCTTAATTTTTTGTTGAGTTATAGCTAGATTTAGGAAACCATCTTTGAGATTCTGTGGGTCATCAATCAACATTTGTGGATTACACTGTAGTTGTGCATTCTATACGCGTATTTTCTATCGTTTTTCATGAACTTTCATATTTTCTTGAGTTATAACCGCATTTAGGAAGCCGCTCATGTTTGAGTTTTTGTGTCCCATCATTCAACTTTGGTGACTACGATTGTGGATTGTATTATAGTTGTTCATTTTGTACGCATATTTTTAAGTGCCTTTCAAGAAACCTTAATTTTTTGTTGAGTTATAGCCACACTTAGGAAACTACTTTTGTTTGAGTTATCGTGGTCCATCGATCAAATTTGCTGATTACGCTTGTGGATTACACTATAGTTGAGCATTCTATACGCGTATTTTCTATCAGCTTTTGCAAAACTAGATTTTTTGTTCAGTTATAACCGGATTTAGTATACCGGTTCTGCTTGAGTTTTCGTGGGCCATTGATCAACTTTGGTGACTATAATTGTGGATTGCGCTATAGTTGTGTATTTTGTACGCGTATTTTTTATCGACATTCGCGAACCTTCATTTTTTGTTGAGTTATAGCCACATTTATGAAACCGTTCGTCTCTGAATTTTTATAGGCCATCAATCAACTTTGGTGACTATGATTGTCGATTGCACTTTAGTTGTTTGTTCTATACACGTATTTTCTATCGCCTTTTGCGAAACTTCATTTTGTTTTGAGTTATAGCCGCATTTATGAAACTGCACGTGTTTGAGTTTTTGTGGGCCATCAAACAACTATGGTGACTACGATTGTTGATTGCATTGTTGTCTACCTTTTACACGTATTTTCTATCACCTTTCGTGAACATTCATTTTTTGTTGAGTTATAGCCGCATTTAGGAAACCGCTCGTGTTTGAGTTTTTGTGGGCCATCCATCAACTTTGGTGACTACAATTGTGGATTGCACTATAGTTGTCAATTTTGTACATGTACTTTTGGTGGCTACGATTGTGGATTACACTATATTTGAGTTTTCTATCTAAGATTGTGGATTACACTATATTTGTGAATTTTATACATGTATTCTTTATTGCCTTTCGCGAACCTTCATTTTTCGTTCAGTTATAGCTGCACTTTGGAAACCACTCATGTTTGAGTTATCAGTGCACTTTAGAAACTTATCGAGTTTGGAAAGCTCTTGTTGATTACACTGTAGGGTTATATGAGTATTTTAAATCACCTTTCGCGAACCTTCATTTTTTGTTGAGTTATAGCAATCACATTTAAGAAACCGCCCATGTTTGAGTTTTTGAGGGCCATCAATCATATTTGGTGCCCACGCTTATGGATTACATTGTAGTTGTGCATTATATACGCGTATTTTCTATTGCCTTTCGTGAATCTTTGTTTTTTGTTGAGTGATAGCCTCAATTAGGAAACCGCTCATGTTTGAGTTTTATGGGCCATCAATCAACTTCGGTGACTACGATTGTGGACGATACTATAGTTGTGCATTCTATACGCATATTTTTAATCACCTTTCATGAACCTTCATTTTTTGTTTAGTTATAGCCGCATTTAGGAAAACGTTCATGTTTGAGTTATAGCCGCATGTTTGATCAACTTTGGTGACTACGATTGTGGATTAAACTCTAGTTGTTTATTTTAAACAAGTATTTTCTATCGCCTTTTGCTAACCTTCATTTTTCGTTGAGTTATTGCTGCACTTTTTAAACCTCTCGTGTTTGAGTTTTCGTGGGCCATCGATCAACTTTCGTGACTACAATTGTTGATTGTACTGTAGTTGTCCATTCTATACGTGTATTCTCTATTCCTTTTTGCAAACCTTCTTTTTTTGTTGAGTTATACAAACATTTAGGAAAACTGCTCGAGTTTGAGTTTTCGTGGGCCATCGATCAATATTGGTGACTACGCTTGTGGATTACACTGTAGTTGTGCGTTCTATATGGGTATTTTCTACCATTTTTCCTGAACCTTCATTTTTTGTTGAGTTATAGCTGAAATTAGGAAAACGCTCGTGTTTGATTTTTCGTGGCCCATTGATCAACTTTGGTCGCTATGATTCAGGATTGCACTATAGTTTTGCATTATGAATGCAAATTTTCTTTCACCTTTCGTGAACTTTCATTTTTTGTGGAGTTATATCCACATGGAGGAAACCGCTTGTGTTTGAGTTTTTTTTTGGGCATCGATCATCTTTGGTGACTACACCTGTGGATTACACTATAGTTCTGCATTGTATATGCGTATTTTCTATCGCCTTTCATGAACCTTCATTATTTTTTCAGTTATCCACATTGAGGAAACTGTTCATGTTTGAGTTTTCGTGGACCATCGTTCAACTTTGGTGATTACAATTGTGGATTGCATAGTAGTTGTGCATTATGAACACTAGTTTTCTATCGCATTTTGCGAACTTTCATTTTTTGTTTACTTATAGATGCATTTAGTAAAACACTTGAGTTTGAGTTTTTGTAGGCTATCGATCAACTTTGGTGACTACGATTGTGGATTACACTGTAGTTATGCATTCTGGCTATAACTCAAACATGAACAGTCGCCTAAGTCTGGCTATAACTCAACGAAAAATGAAGGGTCACAAAAGGTGATAGAAAATACATGTATAAAATGCAAAACTACAGTGTAATCCACAAGCATAGTTACCAAAGTTGATCGATGGCCCATGAAAACTCAAACACGTGTGGTTTCCTAAATGTGGCTATAACTCAATAAAACATGAAGGCTTACAAAAGGAGATAGAAAATACGTGTACAGAATGGACAACTACAATACAATCCACAATCGTACTCACCAAAGTTGATCAATGGCCCACGAAAACTCAAACACGAGCGGTTTCCTAAATGTGGCCATAACTCAACAAAAAATGAAGGTTCAGGAAAGGTGATAGAAAATATGTATATAAAACGCATAGGTACAGTACAATCCACAATCGTAGTCATAAAAGTTCATTGATGGTCCAGAAAAACTAAAACATGAGCGGTTTCCTAAATGCGGCTATAACTTAACAAAAAAAGAAGGTTCGCACAAGGCAATAGAAAATACAAGTATAGAATGCACAACTATAGTGTAATTCACAATCGTAGTCACCAAAGTTGATCTATGGACCAAAAACACTCAAACACGAGCAGTTTGCTGAGTGCTACTATAACTCAACGAAAAGTGAAGGTTCATGAAAGGTGATAGAAAATACGCATATAGAATACACAACTATAGTGCAATCACTAATCATAGTCACCAAAGTTGATCGAATTCACATGAAAACTCAAACTAAAGCGGTTTCCTAAATGTGGCTATAACTCAACAAAAAATGAAGGTTCGCGAAAGCTGATAGAAAATACATGTACAAAATGGACACCTACAGTGCAATCCACAATCGTAGTCACCAAAGTTGATCGATGGCCTACAAAAACACAAATATGAGCGGTTTCCTAAGTGCGGCTATAACTCAACTAAAAGTGAAGGTTCAGTACAATGCATAATCATAGTCAATAAAGTTAATTGATGGTCGACAAAAACTCAAACATGAGTGGTTTCCTAAATACAGGTATGACTCAACGAAAAATGAATATTCGCAAAAGGCGATAGAAAATATGTGTACATAATGGATAACTACAGCCAATCCAAAATCGTAGTCACCAAAGTTGAACGATGGCCCATAAAAACTCAAACACGAGCAGTTTCCTAAGAGCTGCTATAACTAAACGAAATGCGAAGGTTCACGAAAGGCAATAGAAAATATGGGTATAGAATGCACAACTACAGTGCAATCCACAACTGTAGTCACCAAAGTTGATCTTTTTCCCAAGAAAACTCAAACTCGAGCGATTTCCTAAATGCAGCTATAACTCAACAAAAATAAAAGGTTTCCAAAAGGTGATATAAAATACATGTATAGAATGGACAAATACAATGAAATCCAAATAAAAGGTTCAGTACAATGCATAATCATAGTCAATAAAGTTAATTGATGGTCGACAAAAACTCAAACATGAGTGGTTTCGTAAATACAGGTATGACTCAACGAAAAATGAATATTCGCAAAAGGCGATAGAAAATATGTGTACATAATGGATAACTACAGCGCAATCCAAAATCGTAGTCACCAAAGTTGAACGATGGCCCATAAAAACTCAAACACGAGCAGTTTCCTAAGAGCTGCTATAACTAAACGAAATGCGAAGGTTCACGAAAGGCAATAGAAAATATGGGTATAGAATGCACAACTACAGTGCAATCCACAACTGTAGTCACCAAAGTTGATCTTTTTCCCAAGAAAACTCAAACTCGAGCGATTTCCTAAATGCAGCTATAACTCAACAAAAATAAAAGGTTTCCAAAAGGTGATATAAAATACATGTATAGAATGGACAAATACAATGAAATCCAAATAAAAGGTTCAGTACAATGCATAATCATAGTCAATAAAGTTAATTGATGGTCGACAAAAACTCAAACATGAGTGGTTTCCTAAATACAGGTATGACTCAACGAAAAATGAATATTCGCAAAAGGCGATAGAAAATATGTGTACATAATGGATAACTACAGCGCAATCCAAAATCGTAGTCACCAAAGTTGAACGATGGCCCATAAAAACTCAAACACGAGCAGTTTCCTAAGAGCTGCTATAACTAAATGAAATGCGAAGGTTCACGAAAGGCAATAGAAAATATAGGTATAGAATGCACAACTACAGTGCAATCCACAACCGTAGTCACCAAAGTTGTTCTTTTTCCCAGGAAAACTCAAACTCGAGCGATTTCCTAAATGCAGCTATAACTCAACAAAAATAAAAGGTTTCCAAAAGGTGATATAAAATACACGTATAGAATGGACAAATACAATGAAATCCACAATCGTAGTCACTAAAGTTGATCGAAGGCCCATGAAAGCTCAAACACGAACAATTTCCTAAGTGCAGCTATAACTCAATGAAAACTAAAGGTTCGTGAAAGGAAAAAGAAAAGACGTCTATAGAATGTAGAACAACAGTGTAATCCACAATCGTAGTCACCAAATTTGATCAATGGCCCACAAAAACTCAAAAACAAACCTTTTCCTAAATGCGGCTATAACTCAACAAAAAATGAAGATTCATGAAAGGAGATACAAAAAATGCATATAGAATGCACAACTACATTGTAATCCACAAGTGTAGTCAACAAAGTTGATCGATGGCTCACAAAAACTCAAACACGAGTGGTTTCTTAAATGTGGATGTAACTCACCAAAAAATGAAGGTTCATGAAAGGCTATAAAAAATACCCATACAAAATGCAAAACTACAGTGCAATCCACAATTGAAGTCACCAAAGTTGATCGATGGCCCACGAAAACTCAAAATTAGTAGTTTCCTAAGGGCAGCTATAACTCAACAAAAATGAAGGTTCACGAGAGGCTATAAAAAATACGTGTATAGAATTCACAACTATAGTGTAATCAACAATCGTAATCAGTAAACTTGATTGATGGCCCACAAAAAATCAAACACGAGCGGTATCCTAAGTGCAGCTATAAATCAAAGAACAATGAAAGTTCATGAAAGGCGATAGAAAATACATATATAGAATGCACAACTACATTGTAATCGATAATGGTAGTCACCAATGTTGATCGAAGACCCACAACAACTCAAACATGAGCGATTTCCTATATGCGGCTATAATTGAAGAAAAATTCAAGGTTCATGAAAGGAGATTAAATATATGCGTATATAATGCACAGCTACAGTACAATTCACAATCGTAGTCACCAACGTTGATCGATGGCCCATGAAAACTCAAATCGAGCGGTTTCCTAAATGTGTATAACTCAACAAAAAATCAAGGTTCATGAAAGGCGATAGAAAATACGTGTACATAATGGACAATTACAGTGCAATCGGAAATTGTAGCCACCAAAATTTTTCGGTGGCCCATGAAAACTCAAACATGTGCGGTATCCTAAGTGCGCTTATAACTCAACGAAAAATAAAATTTCATGAAAGGCGATAGAAAATACGGGTATAGAATGCACAACTATAGTATAGTCCACAATCATATTCACCAAAGTTGATTGATGGCCAATGAAAACTCAAACATGAGCGTTTTCCTAATTGCAGCTATAACTCAACAAAAATTGAAAGTTCGTGAAAGGTGATTAGAAATAAGCATATAGAATGCACAACTACAGTGTAATCCAAAAGCATAGTCACCAAAGCTGATCGATGGCCCACGAAAACTGAAATATGTATGGTTTCCTAAATGATGCTATAACTCAGGAAAAAATGAATAGTCGCTAAAGGCGATAGAAAATATGCGTACAGAATGGACTATAGTACAATCCACAATCATAGTCATCAAAGATGATCAATGGCCCACGAAAACTCAAACACGAGTGGTTTCCTAAATGCAGCTATAACTCAAAAAAAAATTAATGTTCGCAAAAAGGCGATAGAAAATATGCATACAGATTGAACAACTAAACTACAATCCACAATTATAGTCACCAAAGATGATCGATGGCCCAGGAAAACTCAAACACGAGTGGTTTTCGAAATGCAGCTATAACTCAAAGAAAAATTAATGTTCGCAAAAGGCGATAGAAAATATGCATACAAATTGAACAACTATAGTGCAATCCACAATTGTAGTCACCAAACTTGATCAATGGCCCATGAAAATTGAAACAGGAGTGGTTTCCTAAGTGTAGCCATAACTCAATGAGAAATGAAGGTTCGTGAAATGCGATAGAAAATACACAAATAGAATGCACAACTAAAGTGTAATCTAGAATCATAGTTACCAAAGTTGATCGATGGCACACAAAAAACTCAAACACGAATGTTTTCCTCAATGTGGCTATAACTCAAAAGAAAATGAAGGTTCTTGAAAGGCAATTAGAAATATGCATATAGAATGCACAAGTATAGTACAATCCACAATCGTAGTCACCAAAGTTGATTGATGGCCCAAAAAAACTCAAACATTAGCGGTTTCTTAAATATGCCTATAACTCAACAAAAAATGAAGATTCACGAAAGGCAATAGAAAATATGTGTATAGAATGAACAACTATAGTGTAAACCACAATAGTAGTCACCAAAATTGATTGATGGCCCACGAAAAACTCAAATACGACCGGTTTCCTAAATGAGGCTATAACTCAACAAAAAATGAAGGTTCCCAATAGGCAATAGAAAATATGCATACATAATGGACAACTATAATGCAATCCACAATCGTATTCACCAAAGTTGTTCAATGGCCCTCGAAAATCAAAATAGGAGTGGTTTCTTTCATTTTTTTGTTGAGTTACAATTGCATTTAGGAAACTGCTCATGTTTGAGTTTTTGTGGGCCAACTATCAACTTTGGTGACTATGATTGTGTATTGTACTGTAGTTGTGCATTTTGTATGCATGTTTTTAATCGCCTTTCACAAACCTTAATTTTTTGTTGAGTTATAGCTGCATTTAGGAAAACGCACATGTTTGAGTTTTCGTTTGCCATCAATAAAATTTGATGAATACGATTGTGGATTACACTGTAGTTGTGCATTCCATATGCATATTTTCAATCGCCTTTCTAGAACCTTCATTTCTCGTTGAGTTATAGCCGCACTTAGGAAACTGCTCATGTTTGAGTTTTTGAAGGCCATTGAGCAACTTTGGTGATTACAATTATGGATTACACTATAGTTGTGCATTCTATACACGTATTTTCTATTGCCTTTCGTGAATGTTCATTTTTTGTTGAGTTATAGCCGCATTAAGGAACTCCCTCATGTTTAAGTTTTGGTAGGCCATTGATCAACTTTGGTGACTACGATTGTGGATTACATTGTAATTGTGCATTGTAAATGAGTATTTTCTATCACCTTTCACGAACCTTCATTTTTTGTTGAGTTATACCCGCACTTAGGAAACCACTCCTGTTTGAGTTTTCGTGGGCCATCGATCAACTTTGGAGACTACGATTGTGGATTGCACTATAGGTGTCCATTTTATATATGTATTTTCTATCACCTTTTGTGAACCTTTATTTTTTGTTGATTTATAGCTACACTTTGGAAACCGCTCGTGTTTGAGTTTTCGTGGGTCGTCGATCAACTTTGGTGACAATAATTTTGCATTGCACTGTAGTTGTGAATTCTATATGCTTATGTTGTATCATATTTTGCAAAACTTTATTTTTTGTTGAGTTATAGCCACATTTAGGAAACTACTCATGTTCGAGTTTTCATGAGCCACCGATCAACTTTGGTAACTTTGATTGTAGATTACATTGTAGTTGTGCATTTTGTATGCATATTTCCTATCACTTTTTTTTGAACAATCATTTTGAGTTGAGTTATAGCCGCATTTAGGAAACTGTTCATCTTTGAGTTTTTGTGGGCCATCAATTAAGTTGGGTAACTACGATTGTGGATCGTACTGTAGTTGTGCATTTTTTACACATAGTTTTAGTCACCTTTCACAAACCTTCATTTTCTATTGAGTTATACCCACATTTGGGAAAACGCTCATGTTTGACTTTTTGTGGGCCATCGATCAACTTTGGTGACTACGATCGTTGATTGCATTGTAGTTGTGCATTATGAATGTTGATGTTATATTGCCTTTTGCGAACCTTCATTTTTTGTTGAGTTATCGCCACATTTAGGAAACCGCTCGTGTTTGAATTTTTGTGTACCATCGATCAATTTTGGTGACTACGCTTGCAAATTACACTATAGTTGTGCATTCTATACACGTATTTTTTATCGCATTTCACCAAGCTTCATTTTTTGTTGAGTTATAGCCTTATTTAGGAAAACACTCGTAATTGAAATTTTGTGGCTGAACAATCAGATTTGGTGACTATGATTGTGGATTGCACTATAGTTGTGCATTCTATACGCGTATTTTCTATCTCCTTTCACGAACCTTCATTTTTCTTGGAGTTTAGCTAGATTTAGGAAAATGCTCGTGCTTTAGTTTTCAAGGGCCATCGATCAACTTTGGTGAGTGTGATTGTGGAGTACATTATAGTTTCTGTGGGACATCAATCAACTTTGCTGACTATGATCGTGGATTGTACTGTAGTTGTCCATTCTGTACACATATTTTTAATCACCTTTCAGAAACCTTCATTTTTTTTTAGAGTTATAGCCGCATTTATGAAAACGGTTGTGTTTGAGTTTTCGTGGGCCATCGATAAACTTTTTTGACTATGATTGGCGATTACAGTGTAGTTGTGAATTGTATACGCTTATTTTCTATCGCCTTTCGTGAACATTCATTTTTTGTTGAGTTATAGCTACAATTAAGAAACCACTCATGTTTGATTTTTTGTAGGCCATCGATCAACTTTAGTGACTACGATTGTGGATTACATTGTAGTTGTGCATTCTATACATGCATTTTCTATCATCTTTCGTTAACATTCATTCCTTGTTGAATTAATAGCCACACTTAGGAAACCGCTTGTATTTGAGTTATAGCGATAGAAAATACGGGTATAACATGCCCAAATACAGTGTAATCAATAATCATAGTCACCAAAGTTGATCGATGGCAAATGAATCTTCAAACAAAAGCATTTTTTCGTAAATGTGGCTATAACTCAATAAAAAATGAAGGTTCATGGAAGGCTATTAAAAATATGGCTATGGAATGCACAACTATAATACAATCCAGAAAAGCTCAGACATGAGTGGTTTCCTAAATACGGCTATAACTCAAAAAAAAATGAAGGATCGCGAAAGGCGATAGAAAATACACATATAAAATACACAACTATAGTGTAATCCTCAAGCGTAGTCACTAAATTGATCGATGGTGCACGAAAACTCAAACTCGATCGGTTTCCTAAATGCGTCTATAACTCAACAAAAAATGAAGGTTCGCAAAAGGCCATATAAAATACATGTACAAAATGGACAACTACAATACAATCAACAATCGTAGTCACCAAAGTTGATCGATGCCCAACAATCATAGAACCTTGATTTTTTGTTGAGTTATATCTGCATTTAGGAAACCGCTATTGTTTCAGTTTTCTTGGCTATCGATCAACTTTGGTTACTACAATTATGGATTACACAGTAGTTTTGCATTTTATATGTGTATTTTCTATCACCTTTTGCGAACCTTCATTTTTTGTTGAGTTATAGCCGCACTATGAAACTACTCGTGTTTGAGTTTTCTTTTGCCATTGATCAATTTTAGTGACTACAATTGTGAATTGCACCATAGTTGTCCATTATGTGTATTTTCTATCACCTTTTGCGAACCTTCATTTTTTGTTGAGTTATAACCACATTTAGGAAACCACTCAAGCTTAAGTTTTTATGGGCCATCGATCAAATTTGGTGACTACACTTGTTGATTACAATGTAGGGTTGCATTCTATATGAGTATTTTCTATCGCCTTTCTCGAACCTTCATTTTTTGCTAAGTTATAGCCACATTTAGGAAACCGCTCATCTTTGAGTTTTTGTCAGCCACCGATCAACTTTGGTGACTACAATTGTGGATTGTACTATAGTTGTACGTTATGTATGCATATTTTTAATCGCCTTTCACGAACCTTCATTTTTTTTTATCAACTAACCAAAGAAACTCAAACATGATCGATTTCCTAAGTGCAAGTATAACTCAACGAAAAATGAAAGTTCATGAAAGGCGATAGAAAATACGAATATAGAATGCACAAGTACAATGTAATTCACATACATAGTATCCAAAGTTGATCGATGGCCAATGAAAACTCAAATACAAGCGGTTTCCTAAATTTGACTATAACTCAGCAAAAAGTGAAGATTTGCGAAAGCCAATAGAAAATATAGGTACAGATTAGACAACTACAGTGCAATCGACAATCATTGTCACTAAATTTTATCGATAGCCCACAAAAACTCAAACATGAGTTCTCCTAAATACCGCTATAACTTAAAAAAAATGAAGGTTCATGAAAGGTGATTAAAAATATTTGTATAGAATGCACAACTATAGTAGAATCCATAATCGTAGTCACCAAATTTGATTGATGGCCCACAAAATCTCAAGTATGAGCGGTTACTTAAATGTGGCTATAACTCAAACACAAGTGACTCCCTAAATGCGGCTATAACTCAAAAAAAAATGAAGGTTCACGAAAGGAGAAAGAAAATTAGCATTCATAATGCATAACTAAAGTACAATCCACAATCGTGGTCTCCAAAGTTGATTGATGGCCCACAAAAACTAAAACATGAGCGGTTTACTAAATGTGGCTATAACTGAACAAGAAATGAAGGTTCGCAAAAGGTGATAGAAAATATGCGTATAGAATGCACAACTACATTGTAATCCATAAGTAGACACCAGAGTTTATTCATGGTCTACAAAAACTCAAACACGAGCGGTTTCCTAAGTGCAGCTATAACTCAATGAAAAATGGAGTTTCGCGAAAGGTGACAGAAAATACATGTATAGAATGAATAACTACAGTGTAATCCACAATCGTAGTCACCAAATTTGATTGATGGCCCAAGAAAACTTAAATACGAGCTATTTTCTAAATATGGCTAAAACTCAAAAAAAAATGGAGGTCCACAAAAGGCGATAGAAAATATGCATATAGAATGGACAACTGCAATGTAATTTACAATCGTAGTCACCAAAGTTTGTCGATGAACCATAAAAACTCAAACACGAGTAATTTCCTCAATGCGGCTATAACTCAACAAAAAATGAATGAAAAACATGAAAGCTGATAGAAAATTAGCATTCATAATACAGAACTACAGCGCATTCCACAATCATAGTCACCAAAGTTGATATATGGCCCACAAAACCTCAAACATGACTGGTTTCCTAATAGCGGCTATACTCAACAAAAAAATGAAGGTATGTGAAAGAAGATAGAAATTACACCTATAGAATGCACAACTACAAGGTAATCCAAAAGCGTAGTCACCAAAGTTGAACGATGACCCACGAAAACTCAAACACGAGTGTTTTCCTAAATGTGGCTATAACTCAACAAAAAATGAAGGTTTGTGAAATGGGATTAAAAATATGCATAATACACAAGACTACAGAACAATCCACAATCGTAGTCACCAAAGTTGATCGATTACCCATGAAAACTCAAACATGAGCATTTTTCTAAATGCGGCTATAACTCAACAAAAAATGAACTTTCATGAAAGGCGATAGGAAGTACGCCTATCATGAATGGAAGATACTCGGTTGGGTCCATTGCCTTTGTGAGATGATATTTGGAGATAGATTACCAAGCCCTTCCTTTATATAGTACGAAAAAGAGTTGTTCTTAATTAATTAGCCTGCTAGAACTTCTAAAGGGGGGGTGGGGGGGAGTAGTGGTGGGTGGGACAATGCACAACTATAGTGTAATTCACAAGCATAGTCACCAAATTTGATTGATGGCCCACAAAAACTCAAAGACGAAAGTCGGTTAAACTCAAAAACTCAAAAACTCAACAAAAAAGGAAGTTTCATGAAAGTCGGTTAAAAATATGTGTACAGAATGCAAAACTATAGTACAATCCACAATTGTAATCACCATAGTTGATTGATGGCCAATGAAAACTCAAACTCAAGCATTTTCTTAAATGTTTCTATAACTCAACTAAAAATGAAGGTTCGTGAAAGGCGACAAAAGATACACATACAAAATGGACGACTATAGTGCAATCCACAACCGTAGTCATCAAAATTGATTGATGGTTCACGAAAACTAAAACAAGAGTAGTTTCCTTAGTGCAACTATAACTCAATGAAAAATGAAGGTTCGCAAAAAGCGATAGAAAATATGTGTATAGACAATACGTGTATAGAATACACAACTACAAAGTAGTCCATAATCATAGTCACCAAAGCTGATTGATAGCCCACGAAAACTCAAACACGAGCGTTTTCTTCAATGGAGAAATGACTCAGCAAAATATGTCTATAGAATGAACAACTACAGTATAATCAACAATTGTAGTCACCAAATATGATCGATGGGCTACGTAAACTCAAACACGAGAGGTCTCCTAAATACGGCTATAACTTAACAAAAAATAAAGGTTCACAACAGGTAATAGAAAATATGAATATAGAATGAATGCACAACTATAGTGTAATCCACATACGTAGCCACCAAACTTGATCGATGGTCCACAACCGTAGTCACCAGAGTTGATCAATGGCCTACAAAAACTGAAACAGTAGTGGTTTCCTAAATGCAACGATAACTCAACGAAAAATGAAGGTTCATGAAATGAGATAGAAAATACGTGGACAGATTAGACACGATTGTAGTCACCAAAGTTAATCGATGGCACACGTAAAAACAAACTCGAGCAGTTTAATAAATGCAGCTATAACTCAACAAAAAATGTAGGTTTGTGAAAGGCGATAGAAAATACCTGTACGAATGGAAATCCCTAATGCAATCCACAATCGTAGTCACCAAAGTTGATTGATGGGCCATGAAAACTCAAACAAGAGCAGTTTCCTAGGTCAGGCTATAACTTAACGAAAAATGAAGGTTCGTGAAAGGCTATACAAAATATGCTTCTAGAATGCACAACTATAGTGTAATCCACAATCATAGTCACCAAAGTTGATCAATGGCAAACAAAAACTTAAACACGACCGTTTTTACTACATGCAACTATAACTCAACAAAAAGTGAAGGTTCATGAAAGGCGATTAAAAAACTACATACCGAATGCACAATTATACTAAATCCACAATCGTAATCACCAAAGTTGATTTATGGCACAAAAAAACTCAAAATCGAGCCGTTTCAAAAATGCAAGTATAACTCAGCAAAAAATTAATGTCTGTGAAAGGTGATAGAAAATGCATGTACGAAATGGACGACTACAGTGCAATCCACAATCATAATCACCAAAGTTGATCGATGGCCCACAAAAATAGAAACTTGAGTAGTTTCGTAAATTCGGCTATAACAAAAAAAAAAATGAAGGTTCATGAAAGTTAATAGAAAATACACGTACAAAACGAACAACTACAGTGAAATCCACAATTGTAGTCACCAAAGTTGATGGATGGCCCACAAAAACTCAAACACAAGCAGTTTCCTAAGTGCGGCTATAACTCAATGAAACATCAAGGTTCATGAAAGGCAATAGAAAATATGCATATAGAATGCACAACTACAGTGTAGTCCACAGTTAAAGTCACCAAAGTTGATCGATGGCCCACAAAAACTGAAACACAAGGATTTTCGTAAATGCGGCTATAACTAAACAAAATATAATTCTCATGAAAGGCAATTATAAATATGCGTACAAAATGCACAACTACAGTGCAATCCACAATCGTAGTCACGAAAGTTGATTGATGGCCCAAAAAAACTCAAACATGAGCGGTTTCCTAAATGTGGCTATAACTCGAAAAAAACTAAAGGTTTACAAAAGGCGATAGAAAATACAAGTATACAATGCACAACTATAGTATAATCCACAAGCGTGGTCACCAAAGTTGATCGATAACCCACGAAAACTCAAAAAGGAGTGTTATAGCTGCACTAAGGAATCCACTCGTGTTTGAGTTTTCGTGGACCATCGATCAACTTTGGTGACTACAAGTTTCGTGGACCATCGATCAACTTTGGTGACTACAATTCTTGATTGCACCATAGTCATCCATTTTGTATGTGTATTTTGTTGAGTTATAGCCACATTTACTATGCTTGTGAATTACACTGTAGTTGTGCATTCTATAGGCTTATTTTCTATTGCCTTTCAGGAAAGTTCATATTTTGTTGAATTATAGCCGCATTTACGAAAACGCTCGTGTTTTAGTTGTCATGGGTGATCGATCAACTTTGCTAACTACGATTGTGGATTTCACTATAGTTGTCTATTCTTTACACGTATTTTCTATCGCCTTTCATGAAAATTCATTTTTTGTTGAGTTATAGCCACAATTAGGAAACTACTCGTGTTTGAGTTTTTGTGTGCCATCGATCAATTTGGTGACTAAGATTGTGGAATGCACTACAGTTGTGCATTATGAATGCTAATTTTTTATCGCTTTTCACAAACCTTCATTTTTTGTTGAGTTATAGCCGCATTTAGGAAACCGCTCGTGTTTGAGTTTTTGTGGGCCATTGATTAATTTTAGTGACTATGCTTGTGGATTACACTATAGTTGTGCATTCTATATGCGTATTTTCTATCGCCTTTTGTGAACTTTCATTTTCTGTTGAGTTATAGCTACATTTAGGAAACCTCTCATGTTTGAGTTTTTGTGGGCCATTTATCAAACCTCAGTGACTATGATTGTTGATTGTACTATAGTTGTCCATTATCTAAGCATATTTTTAATCACCTTTCAAAATCATTCATTTTTTGTTGAGTTATAGCTGCATTTAGCAACCGTTGGAGTTTGAGTTTTCATGGGCCACCGATCAACTTTGGTGACTACGCTTGTGGATTACACTATAGTTGTGCATTCTATACATGTATTTTCTATCGCCTTTCACAAACCTTCATTTTTCATTGAGTTATAGCCGCACTTAGGAAATCGCTCGTGTTTGAGTTTTCGTGGGCTATTGATCAACTTGTGTGACTACAATTGTGGATTGCACTGTAGGTGCCCACTTTGTACACGTATTTTCTATCGCCTTTTACAAACCTTCTATTTTTGTTGAGTGAAAAGTTAGATTTTCGAAAAAAATGATGACCTGGATCGACTTAGAATTGCATTCTCTAAAAAGCACATTTCTCAGATTTTTCATAAAAAGATTCAAAAAATTTGCCTCTTACCTCTATTGCTTCTAGTTTTCAAAAAATCTATCTTTTTCAATAAAAACTTATTTAAAAAAAAAATAGACTATCTAAATCTCTTCAGCGAATGAGCACCTATAAAACCCATATTTTTTATTTTCAAAACAAAAACTGTTTCATAGATTCTATTTTTGAGCAGTTCTTGAATGTTGGTGAAAAATTAGTTTTTCGAAAAAAGGACGATCTGGGTTTACTCAAATCAACATATTCTAGAAAACCTATTTTTCAAACTTTTCATATAAAGATTGAAAAAAAATGTCTCTATTAGCTATACTACTACTTTTGAAAAAAATCTATCTTTTTCAAAAACAAATGATTTAAAAAAATGGACAATCTAGGTCTCTTTAGCACATGAGCACCTATAAAACCCATATTTTTTATTTTCCCAAAAAAAAAATTGTTTCATAGATTCTATTTTTGAGGGGTTCTTGCATTTTGGTGAAAAATAAATTTCTTTTCGAAAAAAAGATGATTTGGATTTACACTTTGAATGACATTCTTTAAAAAACCCATTTCTCATTTTTTTCATAAAAATATTCAAACAAATTGCCTCTATTACCTCCACTACTACTTTTAAAAAAAATTATCTTTTTCAAGAAGAAATTATTTTTTCAAAAAAATGATGATCTGGGTAAGCACACGAACAGATTTAAAACACATATTTTCGATTTTCCAAAAAAAAAAAAACATAGATGCTATTTTTGAGGGATTTTTGCATGCTAGTGAAAAAATAGTTTTTTTAAAAAAAAGGACGATCTGGGTTTACTCATAACGACATTCTCTACAAAACCCATTTCTCATATTTTTAATAAAAAGATTCAAAAAAATTGCCTCTATTATTTCTACTACTTCTACTTTTCAAAAAAATCTATCTTTTTAAAAAACAACTTAATTTTTGAAAAAATTGATGATCTGAGTCCCTTTAGCACACGACCACCTATAAAAACCATATTTCAATTTTCCTAAAAAAATTTGTTTCGTAGATTCTATTTTTGAGGGGTTCTTGCATGTTGTTCAAAAATTAGTTTTTAGAAAAGAGAACGATTTGGGTCTACTCAAAACGACATTCTCTACAAAACCAATTTCTTAGATTATTCATTAAAAGATTCAAAAAAATTGACTTTGTTACCTCCATTGTTTCTACTTTTCAAAAAAATATCTTTGTAAAGAACAAATATTTTCAAAACCCGGACGATTTGGATCTGATGAGTACCCGAGTACCTATAAAACACATATTTTCAAAAAAGAACTTATTTTCTTAAAAAACAGACGATCTATGTCTCTTCAGAACATTGGTTTCATAAAATTGGCTATATCTCAACGAAAAATGAAGGTTTGTGAAATGTGCTAGAAAAAATGCATACAGAATGGACAACTACTGTGCAATCCACAATCATAGTCACCATTAATCAATTTTGGTGACTACGATTGTGGATTGTACTATAGTTGTGCATTTTGTATGCATATTTTTAATCGCCTTTTACAAACCTTCATTTTTTGTTGAGTTATAGCCGCATTTAGGAAAGTGCTCATGTTTGAGTTTTCGTGGGCCATCGATGAACTTTGGTGACTACAATTGTTGATTACACTGTAGTTGTGCATTCTATATGCATATTCTCTATCACCTTTCTCAAACCTTCATTTTTTGTTGAGTTATAGCCACACATAGGAAACCGTTCGTGTTTGCATTTTTGTGGGCATTTTTGGTGACTACGATTGTGGATTCAACTGTATTTGTCCATACTGTATGTTTATTAGCTTTTCACGAACCTTCATTTTTTTTTTAGTATAGCCCATTTAGCAAACTGATCATGTTTGAGTGTTTTTTGGCCATCGATCAACTTTGGTGACTATGATTGTGGATTGCACCATAGTTGTGCATTCAATACGCATATTTTGTATCGCTTTTCATGAAACTTCATTTTTTGTTGAGTTATAATCCCATTTAGGAAAACGCTCGTGTTTGAGTTTTTCGTTGGTGTCAGATCAATTTTGGTGACTACGATTGTGGATTACACTATAGTTGTGCATTCTATATGCATATTTTCTATCCCCTTTTGCGAACGTTCATTTTTCATTGAGTTCAAGCTGCACTTAGGAAACCGCTCTTGTTTGAGTTTCTATGGGCCATCATTAAACTTTGGTGACTACTATTGTGGATTGCACTATAGTTTTCCATCCTCTACATGTATCTTCTATTGCATTTGCGAACCTTCATTTTTTGTTGAGTTATAGCTGTATTGAGGAAACCGCTCATTTTGGAGTTTTTGTGGGCCATCAATTGACTTTGGTGACTTCGATTGTGTTTTTTACCATAGGAGTTGATTTTGTACACATACTTTAATCGCCTTTCACGAACCTTCATTTTATTTGAGTTATAGCCGCATTTAGGAAAACACCCGTGTCTGAGTTTTCGTGGGCCATTGATCAACTTTAATGACTACGATTGTGGATTACACTGTAGTTGTTATTCTATATGCGTATTTTCTTTCATCTTTCGCTAACCTTCATTTTTTGTTGACTTATGGCCGCACTTATTAAATCATTTGTGTTTGAGATTTCATGGGGCATCGATCAACTTTCATGACTACGATTGTGGATTGCAATGAAGTTGTCCATTTTGTACGTGTATTTCCTATTGCCTTTCTTGAACCTTCCTTTTTTTTTGAGTTATAGCCACATTTAGGAAATTGCTCGTGTTTGAGTTTTCGTGGGTCATCGGTCAACTTTGGTGACTAGGTCATGAATTGTGCTATAGTTGTGCATTATGAATGCTAACTTTCTATTTCCTTTTGTGAATCTTCATTTTTTGTTGAGTTATTGCCGCATTTAGGAAATTGCTCGTGTTTTAGTTTTTGTGGGCCATCGATTGACTTTGGTGATTACGCTTGTGGATTACACTGTAGTTGTGCATTTATACACATATGTTCTATCGCCTTTTGTGAACCTTCATTTTTTGTTTAGTTATAGCCACACTTACGGAACTGCTCATGCTCCAATTTTTTTGCGCCATCATTCAACTTTGGTGACTACAATTGTTGATTGCGTTGTAGTTATCCATTATGCACGTGTTTTTTCTATCGCCTGTTGCGGACATTCATTTTTTGTTGAGTTATAGCCGCATTTAAGAACTGCTCAAGTTTGTGTTTTCGTGGGCCATCAATCAACTTTTGTGACTATGATTGTGCATTGTACTATAGTTGTGCATTTTGTATGCATATTTTTAATTCTCTTTTACAAAACTTCATTTTTTTTAGTTATACTCGCATTTAGGAAAATGCTCATGTTTGAGTTTTCGTGGCCATCGATCAAGTTTGGTGACTACGATTATCGATTGCACTGTAGTTTTCCATTTTGTACATGTATTTCCTGTCGCCTTTACGCATATTTTCTCTCCCCTTTCGAGAACCTTCATTTTTTGTTGAGTTATAGTTGCATTTAGCAAACTGCTTGTGTTTGAGTTTTTGTGGGCCATCTATCCACTTTGGTGACTACACTTGTGGATTACACTGTAGTTGTGCATTCTATGCGCCTATTTTCTATTGCCTTTCACAAACCTTCATTTTTTGCTGAGCTATGGCTGCATTCAGGAAACCACTTGTGCTTGAATTTTTGTGGGCCATTGTTCAACTTTTTTTAGTATGATTATGGATTACATTGTAGTTGTCCACATTCTGTATGCATATTTTCTATTGCATTTTGAGAACCTTCATTTTTAGTTGAGTTATAGCTCCATTTACAAAACTGCTCGTATTTGAGTTTTCGTGGGTCATCGACTTTGGTCAACTTTGGTCAACACTGCTCGTATTTGAGTTTTCGTGGCAATCAACTTTGGTCACTACGATTGTTGATTACATTGTAGTTGTTCATTCTATGCATTTATGTTGTGTCACCTTTCATGATCCTTCATTTTTTGTTGAGTTATAGGCACACTTAGCAAACCGCTAGTGTTTGAGTTTTCGTGGGCCATCGATCAACTTTGGTGACTATGATTGTGGATTGCACTGTACTTGTCCATTCTGTTCACGTACTTTCTATTGATAGCCTTACGCTAACCTTCATTTTTCATTTAGTTATAGCTACATTTAGGAAACCACTCGTGTTGTAAAGACACATAGATCGTTCATTTTTTAAGAAAATAAGTTCTTGAAAAAGGATTTTTTTGAGAAGTAGAAGCAATAGAGGTAATAGAGGCATATTTTTTGAATCTTTTATGAAAAACGAGATAAATTAGTTGTGTAGAGAATATCATTTTGAGTAAACCCAAATCGTTCTTTTTTCAAAAAACTAATATTTCACTAAGATACAAGAAACCCTAAAAAATAGGGTCTACGAAACAATTTGTTTTGGGAAAATTGAAAATATGGGTTTTATAGGTGCTCGAGAGCTCAAGAGACCCAGATCGTCCAATTTTTGAAAAAGTAAGTTGTTCTTGAAAAGGATAGAATTTTTTGAAAAGTACAAGCAGTAGAGGTAACAGAGGTAAAAAATTTCAATCTTTTTATGAAAAATTTAAGAAATGGGTTTTGTAGGAATGTCGTTCTGAGTAGACCCAAATCATCCTTTTTTGTAAAATCTTATTTTTCAACAACATGCAAGAACCCCTAAAAATTAGAATCTACCAAACAATTTTTTTTGGGAAAATAGAAATATGGTTTTTATAGGTGATCGCATACTAAAGAGACCCAAAATGTCCGTGTTCTCAAAAAATAAGTTATTGTTGAAAAAGATATATTTTTTTGAAAGGTAGAAGTAGTAGACGTAATAGAGGCAATTTTTTTTAATCTTTTTATGAAAAATCTAAGAAATGGGATTTGTAGAGAATGTTGTTTTGAGTAGACCCACATCGTCCTTTTTTTGAAAAAACCTAATTTTTCACCAACATGCAAGAACCCCTCAAAAATATATTCTAGGAAAGAATTTTTTTGGGGAAAATTGAAAATATGCGTTTTATAGGTGCTTAATAGCTAAAGACACCTAGATCATCTGTTTTTTGAAAAAATAACTTCTAATTGAAAAAGATTGATTTTTTTGAAAAGTAGAAGCAATAGAGGTAACAGAGGCAAATTTTTTGAATCTTTTTATGAAAAAAGGGATAAATGGGTTATGTAGAGAATGCCATTCTGAGTACACCAAGATCGTCCTTTTTAAAGAAACTAATATTTCACCAACATGCAAGAACCCCAAAAAAATAGACTCTACGAAATAATTTTTTGTGGGAAAATCGAAAATAATGGTTTTATAGGTGCTGGTGTGTTGAAGAGATTCAAATCGTTTATTTATTGAAAAAATAACTTGTTCTTCAAAAAGATTGATTTTTTTCAAAATTAGAAGTAGTAGAGTTAATAGAGGCAATTTTTTTTAATCTTTTTATGAAATATCTGAGAAATGGGTTTTGTAGAGAATGTCATTTTGAGTAGACCCAAATCATGGATTACATTGTACTTGTGCATTTTGTATGCATATTTTTAATCACCTTTCATGAACTTTCATTTTTTGTTTATTAATATTCCTATTTAGGAAAACGCTCCTGTTTGAGTTTTTTTGGACCATCGATCAACTTTTGTGATTACGATTGTGGATTCACTATAGTTGTGCATTCTATACGCTTATTTTTTACCACCTTTCGTGAACCTTCATTTTTTGTTGAGTTATAGCTACATTTAGGAAGCCGCTCGTGCGTGAGTTTTTGTTGGCATCGATCAACTTTGGTGACTACGATTGTGGATTGCACTGTAGTTGTGAATTTATATGCGTATTTTCTATCCCCTTTCATGAACCTTCAGTTTTCGTTCACTTCTAGCTGTATTTAGGAAACCATTCGTGTTTGAGTTTTTGTGGGCCATCGGTCAACTTTAGTGACTACGATTGTGGATGGCATAATAGTTGTCCATTTTATATGCGTATTTCCATTGCCTTTCGCGAACCTTCATTTTTCATTACGTTATAGATGTATTTAGCAAACCACTTGTGTTTGAGCATTTGTGGGCGATTGATCAACTTTGGTGACTATGCTTGTGGATTGCATAGTAGTTGTCAATTCTATATACATATTTTCTATCCCCTTTTGCGAACAATCATTTTTCGTTTACTTATAGTCATATTTAGGAAACTACTCGTCTTTGACTTTTTGCGGGCCATTAATCAACTTTGGTGACTACAATTGTGGATTATACAATAGTTCTGCATTCTCTAATCATATTTTTGGTCGCCTTTCACGAACCTTCATTTTTTTTTTAGTTATAGACACATTTAGGAAAACGCTCATATTTCAGTTTTCGTGGGCCATCAATCAATGTTGGTGACTATGATTATGCATTGCACTGTAGTTGTGCATTCTATATGTGTATTTTTTATCGCCTTTCATCAACCTTCATTTTTTCGTTGAGTTATAGTCCCACTTAGGAAACTGCTCATGTTTGAGTTTTCATGGGCCATCGATAAACTTTGGTGACTACGATTACAGATTGCATTATAGTTGTTCATTTTGTACATGTATTTTCTATTGCCTTTTGTGAACTTTCATTTTCTATTGAGTTATAGCTACATTTAGGAAATCACTCGAGTTTGAGTTTTCATAGGACATCAATCAACTTCTATCACCTTTAGTGAATCTTCATTTTTCGTTGACTTATAGCCGCATTCTGGAAACCGCTCGTGGTTGAGTTTTCATGGGCGATCAACTTTGGTGACTACAGTTGTGGATTGTACTATAGTTGTCCATTATGTACACATATTTTCTATCGCCTTTTCCTAACCTTCATTTTTTGAGTTATAACCGCATTACGGAAACCACTTGTGTTTGAGTTTTTGTGGGCCATCAATCAACTTTCGTGACTATGCTTGTGGATTACATCGTAGTTGTGTATTCTATACACGTATTTTCTATTGCCTTTCGCGAACATTCATTTTTTGTTAACTTATAGCAGCATTTAGGAAACCACTCCTATTTGACTTTTGTGGGTCATCAATCAACTATGGTGACTATGATTGTGGATTATACTATAGTTGTGCATTTTGTATGCATATTTTTAATCTCCTTTCACAAACCTTCATATTTTATTCAGTTATAGCCACATTTAGGAAAACATTGGTGTTGAAGTATTTGTGGGCCATCGATCAACTTTGGTGACTACGATTGTGGATTACAATGTAGTTGCACATTCTATACGCATATTTTCTATCGCCTATAGTGAACCTTCATTATTCGTTGAGTTATAGCCGCACTTACAAAACCACTCATGTTTGAGTTTTCTTGGGGCATCGATCAACTTTAGTGACTACGATTGTGGATTACACTATAGTTGTGCATTCTATACGCATATTTTCTATCGCCTTTTGTGAACCATCAATTTTTCATTGAGTCCTCACATAGGAAATCACTCGTGTTTGAGTTTGGTGGTCCATCGATTAACTTCGGTGACTACGATTGTGGATTGCACTATAGTTGTGCATTTTGTTGAGTTATAGCAACATCTAGGAAATCGTTCTTGTTGAAATTTTTGTGGGCCATCGGTCAACTTTGGTGACTACGATTGTGGATTACACTATTGTTGTGCATACTATATGTGTATTTTGTACTTCTTTTCATGAACCTTCATTCTTTTTTAGTAATAGCTGCATTTAATTAACTGTTCATGTTTGAGTCTTCATGGGCCATTGATCAACATTGGTGACTACAATTGTGGATTGTACTGTACTTGTCCATTCTTTATGTGTATTTTCTATCGGCTTTCGCAAATCTTCATTTTTTGTTGAGTTATAGCCACATTTAATCATCCGCTTGACTTTTTGTGGGCCATCAATTAACTTTGGTGACTACAGTTGTGGATTACATTGTAGTTGTGCATTCTATACGTGTATTTTACATCACCTTTCGTGAACCTTCATTTTTAGTTGAGTTATAGCCACATTTAGGAAACCGCTCGAGTTTCAATTTTCGTGGGCCATCAATCAACTTTGGTGACTACACTTGTGCATTACACTGTAGTTGTGCATTATGAATGCATATTTTCTATCGCCTTTCGCAAATCTTCTTTTTTTGTTGAGTTATAGCCACATTTACGAAAATACTCTTGTTTGAGTTTTCGTGGGCCATCTATCAACTTAGGTGACTATGATTGTCGATTGCACTGTAGTTGTCCATTTTGTACACGTATTTCCTATCGCGAACCTTCATTTTTTATTGAGTTATAGTCGCATTTAGGAAACAACTCATGTTTGAGTTTTCGTGGGCCATCCCTAAACTTTGGTGACTACAATTGTGGACTGCTTTCTACTTGTCAATTTTGTACGCGTATTTTCTATCGTCTTTCACAAACCTTCATTTTTTGTTGATTTATAGCCACATTAATGAAACACTCGTGTTTGAATTTTCTTGGGCTATCAATCAGCTCTAGTAACTACGATAGTGGATTACATTGTAGTTGTGCATTTTATACTCGTATTTTCTATCACCTTTCATGAACCTTCATTTTCTTTTAAGTTATAGCCGCACTAGGAAAACCATTTTTGTTTTCGTTTTAGTGGGCCATCTATCAACTTTGGTGACTATGTTAGATTACATTGTAGTTGTACATTCTATACATGTATTTTCTATTGCCTTTCGCAAAACATCATTTTTTGTTCAGTTATAACCGCATTTAGGAAACCGCTCATGTTTGAGATTGTTTGGGCCATCAATCAACTTTGGTGACTATAATTGTGGATTTTGCTATAGTTTTGCATTTTGTACGCATATTTTTAATCTCCTTTCATGAACCATCATTTTTTGTTGAGTTATAGCTACATTTAGGAAACCGCTTGTGTTTTAGTTTTATTGGGCTGCCTATCAAGTTTGGTGACTACGCTTTTTTATTACACTGTAGTTGAACATTCTATATGTGTATTTTCTATCTCCTTTTGTAAATCTTCATTTTTCATTGAGTTATAGCTCCGCTTAGGAAATAGCTCATGTTTGACTTTACGTGGGCTGTCAATCAACTTGGTTGACTACGATTGTGGATTGCGCTGTAGTTGTCCATTCTTTATGTGTATTTAATATCGCCTTTCGTGAACCTTCATTTTTTGTTGAGCTATAGCTGCATTTAGGAAATTGCTCGAGTTTAAGTTTTCATGCTCCATCGATCAACTTTGGTGACTACACCTATGGATTAGACTGTAGTTATGTATTCTATAAGCCTAGTTGCACTAATGAAACCACTCGTGTTTGAAATTTCATGGGCAATTAATCAACTTTGGTGACTATGATGTGGATTGCACTGTAGTTGTCCATTTTGTATGCGTATTTTTGGTCGCCTTTCACGAACCTTAATTTTTATTTGAGTTATAGCCGCATTTAGGAAATCGCTCGTGTTTTAGTTTTCATGGGCCATCTATGAACTTTGTTGACTACACTTGTGGATTACACTATACTTGTTCATTCTATACACGTATTTTCTATTGCCTTTCGCAAATCTTCATTTTTTATTCAGCTATAGCTGCATTTAGGAAACTGCTCATGTTTGAGTTTTTTTGGGCCATCAATCAACTTTGGTTAATGCATTTAGGAAACTGCTCATGTTTGCGTTTTTGTGGGCCATTGATTCACTTTGGTGAGTACGATTATGGATTGCACTATATTTGTCCATTATGTACATGTATTTTCTATCGCCTTTCATGAACCTTCATTTTTTGTTGAGTTATAGCCACATTTGGGAAAGCGCTCAAGTTTGAGTTTTCTTGGGCCATTGATCAAATTTGGTGACTATGCTTGTGGATTACACTATAGCTTTGCATTGTATACACATATTTTCTATCACCTTTCGCGAACCTCTTTTTCTGTTGAGTGATAGCCGCATTTAGGAAAACACTCATGTTTGAGATTTTGTGGGCCATCGACAAACTTTGCTAACTATGATTATGCATTGCAGAAGTAGTTGTGCAATTTTGTACACATATTTTTAATCACCTTTCAGGAAACTTCATTTTTTTTAGTTATAGCCACATTTAGGAAACTGCTCTTGTTTCAGTTTTTGTGGGCCATCAATAAACTTTGGTGACTATTGTGGATTACACTGTAGTTGTCTATTTTTTAATTGTATTATTCTATCGCCTTTTGCTAACCTTCATTTTTTATTGAGTTATAACCGCATTTAGGAAACCTCTTGAGTTTGAGATTTCGTGGGCCATCGATCAACTTTGGTGAATATGCTTATGCATTACACACTAGTTGTGCATTCTATACGCGCATTTTCTATTGCCTTTAACGAACCTTCATTTTTTGTTAAGTTATAGCCACATTTAGGAAGCCCCTCATGTTTGAGTTTTTCTGGGCCATCGATCAACTTTGGTGACTACGATTGTGGATTATACTGTTGTTGTACATTCTATACGTATATTTTTTATCGCCTTTTGTGAACCTTTATTTTTTGTTGAGTTATAGCCACATTTAGGAAGCCCCTCATGTTTGATTTTTCGTGGGCCTTCGATCATCTTTGGAGACTAGATTGTGGATTGCACTATAGTTGTCCATTCTATACATGTATTTTCTATCGCCTTTCGTGAACCTTCATTTTTTGTTGAGCTATAGCCACATTTAGGAAACCGCTTGTGTTTGAGTTTTCATGGGCCATAGATCAACTTTGCAGACTACACTTGTGGATTACACTATAGTTGTGCATTTTATATGCGTATTTTCTATAACCTTTCGCGAACATTCATTTTTTGTTGAGTTATAAATGCATTTAGGAAACCGCTCATGTTTGAGTTTTTGTGGGCCATCAATCAACTTTGGTGACTATGATTGTGGATTTTACTGTAGTTGTGCATTTTGTACGCATATTTTTAATCGCCTTTCACAAACTTTCATTTTTGTTGAATTATAGCTGCATTTAGGAAGCCCCTCATGTTTGCATTTTCGTGGGCCTTCGATCATCTTTGGAGACTATGATTGTGGATTGCACTATAGTTGTCCATTTACATGTATTTTCTATCGCCTTTTGCGAACCTTCAATTTTTGTTGAGTTATAGCTACATTTAGTAAACCACTCTACTTTGAGTTTTCATGGGCCATCGATAAACTTTGGTGACTACGCTTGTAAATTATACTATAGTTGTGCATTCTATACCCATATTTTCTATCGCCTTTTGCGAACCTTTATTTTTTGCTGACTTATAGCGGTATATAGAAAACCACTCGTGTTTGAGTTTTTGTGGGCCATTGGTCAACTTTGGTGACTACGATTGTGGATTGCACTGTAGTTGTCCATTTCGTATCCATATTTTCTATCACCTTTTGTTTTCGTTGAGTTATAGCTACATTTAGTAAAGTACTCGTATTTGAGTTTTCATGGGCCATCCATCAACTTTGGTGACTATGATGGTCGATTACACTATAGTTGTTCATTCTATACATGTGTTTTGTATCGCCTTTCATGAACCTTCATTTTTGTTGATTTATAGCTGCATATAGGAAACTGCCCGTGTTCTAAAGAGACACGGATCGTTCGTTTTTTGAGAAAATAAGTTCTTGAAAAAGATTTGTTTGAAAAGTAGAGGCAGTAGAGGTAACAAAGGAAATTTTTTTGAATCCTTCTATGAAAAATGGGATAAATGAGTTTTGTAGAGAATGTCATTTTGAGTACACCTAGATCGTCATTTTTTTGAAAAACTAATATTTCACCAACATGCAAGAACCCCTCAAAAATAGAATCTATGAAACATTTTTTTTTGGAAAATTGAAAATATGGGTTTTATAGGTACTCATGTGCTCAAGAGACATAGATCGTCCGGTGTTTGAAAAAATAAGTTCTTGAAAAAGATAGATTTTATTGAAAAGTAGAAGCAGTGTAGGTAACAGAGGCAATTTTTTTGAATCTTTTAATGAAAAATCTGAGAAATGGGTTTTGTAGAGAATGTCATTTTTCAGTAGATCCAAATCTTCCTCTTTTCGGAAAACTAATTTTTCAAAAACATTCAATAACCCGTCAAAAATAGAATCTATGAAACAATTTTTTTTGGGAAAATCGAAATATGGTTTTTATAGGTACTCGTGTGCTAAAGGGATCTAGATTCTCCGTTTATTTTTAAAATAAGTTATTCTTGAAAAAGATCATTTTTTTAAAAAAGTAGATGAGGTAAATTTTTTTAATATTTTTATGAAAAACCAAAGAAATGGGTTTTGTACAGAATCTCATTCTGAGTAGACACAGATCGCCTTTTTTCAGAAAACTAATTTTTGACCAACATGCAAGAACACCTCAAAAATAGAATCTATGAAACAACTTTTTTGGGGAAAATAAAAAATATGGGTTTTATAGATGCTCGAGAGCCCAAGAGACCGAGATTGTCCATTTTTTTAAAAAGTAAGTTGTTTTTGAAAAAGATAAATTTTTTTTCAAAAAGTAGAAGCAGTAGAGGTAATAGAGGCAAACTTTTTGAATCTTTTGATGAAAAATCTGAGAAATGGGTTTTGTAGAGAATGTCGTTCTGATAAGACCTAGATGTTTTTTTTTTGAAAAACTAATTTTTCACCAACATGCAACAAACCCTCTAAAAACAACTTCTACAAAACAATTTTTTTTAGAAAATCTAAAATATGGGTTTTAACAGTGCCCATGTGCTAAAGAGACCTAGATCGTCCGGTTTTTCAAAAAATTATTTGTTGTTCAAAAAGATAGATTTTTTTGAAAAGTAGAAGTAGTAGAAGTAATAGAGATAGTTTTTTTGAATCTTTTTATGAAAAATCTAAGAAATGGGTTTTCTAAAGAATGTCATTTTGAGTAAACCCAAATTGTTTTTTTTTCAAAAAACTAAATTTTCACCAACATGCAAGAACCCCTCAAAAATGGAATCTATGAATTTTTTTTTTTGGAAAATCGAAAATATGGGTTTTATAGGTGTTCATGTGCTAAAGAGACCCAGATTGTCCATTTTTTGAAAAAATAAATTTTTGAAAAAGATTTTTTTTTTGAAAAGTAGAAGCAATAGAGGTAACAGAAGCAAATTTTTTGAATCTTTTTATGAAAAATGGGATAAATGGGTTTTGTAGATAATGTCATTCTCAGTAACATCCATATCGTCCTCTTTTTGAAATACTAATAATTTACCAACATGCAAGAACCTGTCAAAAATAGTATCTATGAAAGAATTTGGATCAACAATTCGTGGAACACGACCATTCTGGAGCCGCTGTAGAGGGGAGCTCACTGATATGGTTCTCCAAGTTGGTTGCCCAACGCTTTTCTACGTAAATTGAAAATATGGGTTTTATAGGTGCTCGTGTGCTCAAGAGACCCAGATCATCTGGTTTAGTAAAAATAAGTTGTTCTTAAAAAAGATAGATTTTTTTTAAAAGTAGAAGTAGTATAGGTAATAGAGGTAGATTTTTTGAATCTTTTTATGAAAAATCTAAGAAATAGATTTTGCAGAGAATGCCATTCTAAGTAGACCTAGATCGCCATTTTTTTGAAAAACTAATTTTTCACCAACATGCAAGAACCCCTAAAAAATAGAATCTACAGAACAATTTTTTGGGGAAAATAAAAAATATGGATTCTATATGTGCTCGACAACTAAAGACACCTAGATTGTCCGTTATTTTTTAAAATCAGTTGTTTTTGAAAAAGATAATTATTTTAAAAAGCAGTAGTAGAAGTAGTAGATTTTTTTTTTAACAAAGGCAAATTTCTTGAATCTTTTGATGAAAATAATGAGAAATGGGTTTTATAGAGAATGTTGTTCTGAATAGACCCATATCGTTTTTTTCTTGAAAAACTATTTTTTCACCAACATGCAAGAACCTATCTAAAATAGAATCTATGAGACAATTTTTTTGGGAAAATTGAAAATATGGGATTTATAGGTGCTGGTGTGCTGAAGAGATTTAGATCATCTATTATTTGAAAAAATAAGTTGTTTTTGAAAAATATACATTTTTTTGAAAAGTAGTAGCAATAGAAGTAAAAGAGGCAAATTTTTTGAATCTTTTTTTAAAAATGGGATAAATGGGTTTTGTAGAGAATGTCAATCTGAGTAGACCAATAATGTCCCTTTTTCAAAAAACTAATATTTCACCAACATGCAAGAACCCCTCAAAACGAGAATCTACGAAACATTTTTCTTTTGGGAAAATTGAAAATATGGATTTTATAGCTACTCGTGTGCTCAAGAGACCCAGATTGTCCAATTTTTAATGCGTATTTTCTATTACGTTTCACAAACTTTGATTTTTTGTTAAGTTATAGGCGCATTTAGGAAACCGCTCACATTTGAGTTTTTGTGGGCCATCGATCAACTTTGGTGACTACGATTATGGAATATATAGTAGTTGTCCATTTTGTACACATATTTTTAATAATCTTTCATGAATCTTCATTTTTTGTTGAGTTATAGCCACATTTAGGAAAATGCTCATGTTTGAGTTTTTGTGGGCCATCGATCAACTTCGATGACTATGATTGTGGATTAAACTATAGTATAAGCATTCTATACTTGTACTTTCTATCGCCTTTAGCGAACCTTCATTTTTCGTTGAGTTATAGCTACATTTAGGAAACCGCTTGTGTTTGAGTTTTCATGGGCCATCGATCAACTCTAGTACATACGATTGTGGATTGCACTGTAGTTGTGCATTCTATACTCATATTTTTTATCGCCTTTCGAGAACCATCATTTTTCATTAAGTTATAGTCGCACTTTGAAAACCACTCGTGTTTGAGTTTTCGTGGCCCATTGATAAACTTTGATGACTATGATTGTTTATTTCACTGTAGTTGTCCATTCTGTACATGTATTTTCTATCACCTTTTGTGAACCTTCATTTTTTGTTGAGTTATAGCTGCATTTAAGAAACCACTTGAGTTTCACTTTTCGTGGGCCATTGATCAACTTTGGTGACTATGCTTGTGGATTAAATTGTAGATGTCCATTCTATATGTGTATTTTCTATCGACTTTCACGAACCTTAATTTTTTGTTGAGTTATACTGCATGTAGGAACATCTCATGTTTGAGTTTTCATGGGCCATCGATCAACTTTGGTGACTACGATTGTGGATTGCAATTTAGTTGTCCTTTATGTACGTGGATTTTGTATCACCTTCCGCAAACCTTCATTTTTTGTTGAGTTATAGCCGCATTTAGGAAGCCACTCGTTGTTGAGTTTTCGTGGGCCATCAATCAACTTTGGTGACTATGATTGGGGATTGTACTATAGTTGTGCATTTTGTACGCATATTTTTAATCTTCTTTCACGAACTTTGTTTTTTTGTTTAGGTATATCCACATATAGGAAACCGCTCATGTTTGAGTTTTTGTGGGACATCAATCAACTTTGGTGACTACAATTGTGGATTGTATTATAGTTGTGCATTGTTTACACATATTTTTTATCGCCTTTCATGAACCATCATTTTTTGTTGAGTTATACCGGTATTTAGAAAGAAATTCATGTTTGAGTTTTCGTGGGCCATCGATCAACTTTGGTGAGAAAACTTGTGGATTACACTGTAGTTGTGCATTTTACACACATATTTTCTATCACCTCTCTTGAACCTTCCCTATTTGCTGACTTATAACCACATTTCAGAAACCGCTTATCTTTGAGTTTATGTGGGCCATCGTTCAACTTTGGTGACTACAACAAAATATTAAGGTTCGAAAAAGAAAATACTTGTATAGAATGTACAACTACAATGGAATCCACAATTGTAGTCACCAAAGTTGATCGATGGCCCACAAAAACTCAAACACGAGCGGTTTCCAAAATGCAGCTATAACTTACAAAAAAAAGAAGATTCGCAAAAGGCGATAGAAAATACTCATATACAATGCACAATTATAGTGTAATCCACAAGCGTAGTCACCAAAGATGATCAATGTCCCACAAAAACTAAAATACGACACATTTCCTAAATGCGGGTCTAACTCAACAAAAAATGAAGGTTCACGATAGACAATAGAAAAATACCATAAAGTATGGACAACTACAGTACAATCCAGAATCATTCTCACAAAATTTGACCGATGGCCCATGAAAACTCAAACTCGAGTGGTTTCCTTAATACGGCTATAACTCAAGAATAAATTAATGTTTGTGAAAGGTGATTAAAAATATGTTTACAAAATGCACAACTATAGTACAATCCTCAATAGTAGTCACCAAAGTTGATCGATTAGCCATGAAAACTCAAACATGAGCGTTTTCCTAAATGTGGCTATAACTCAAAAAAAAATGAAGCTTCAAAATAGGTGATAGAAAATACATGTACAAAATTCACAACTACAGTGTGATCCACAATCGTAGTCACCAAAGTTGATCGATGGCCCAAGTAAACTCAAACACGAGTGGTTTCCTCAGGCTATAACTCAATTAAAAATGAAGGTTCATGAAATGCAATAGAAAATACATGTATAGAATGCACAACTACAGTGTAATCCACAATCGCAGTCACCAAAGTTGATTGATGGAAAACAAAAACTCAAATATGAGTGGTTTCATAATTGAGGCTATAACTCAAAAAAAATGAAGGTTCGTGAAAGGTGATAGAAAATATGTGTATATAATGCATAACTACAATGTAATCTCATAAGCATAGTCACCAAAGTTGAACGATGGCCCATGAAAACTTAAAATCGAGGGGTTTCATAAATACAGATATAACTCAACACAAAATGAATGTTCGTGAAAGCCGATAGAATATACGCGTACAAAACGGACAACTATACTGTAATCCACAATGGTAGTTACTAAAGTTGATCGATGGCCTACGAAAACTCAGTCATGAGCGTTTTCCTAAATGTGGCTATAACTCAACAAAAAATGAAGGTTCGCGAAAGGCATTAGAAAATTAGCATTCATAATGGACAACTACAGTGCAATCCACAATCATAGTCACCAAAGCTGATCGATGGCCCACAAAAACTCAAACATGAGTGGTTTCCTAAATGCGGCTATAATTCAACAAAAAATGAAAGTTTGAGAAAGGTGATAGAAAATACTCATATGGAATGCAACCCTACAGTGTAATCAACCAGCGCTTTCCAAATTACAGTTATAACTCAAATACTACCCGTTTCCAAAGTGTAGGTATAACTCAATAAAAAAATAGGGTTCATGAAAGGCAATAGAAAATACTCGTATAAAATGCACAAATATAGTATAGTATACTGCACAATTGTAGTACAATCCACAATCGTAGTTACCAAAGTTGACCGATGGCCCACAAATACTCAAACACGGATGGTTTCCTAAATGTTGGTATAACTTTAAAAAAAATGAAGGTTCACGAATGGTGATGAAAAATTAGCTTGCATAATGTAAAACTGTTGTAAAATCCACAATCGTACTAACCAAAGTTGATCGATGGCCAACAAAAATTAAAGCTTCATAAAAGGTGATGGAAAATTAGCATGTAGAATGCACAACTACACTACAATCCACAATCATAGTAACCAAAGTTGATCAATGGCCTACGAAAACTCAAACACAAATGGTTTACTAAATGCGGCTATAACTAAACAAAAAATGAAGGTTAGTGAAAGGCGATGGAAAATTAGAGTGTAGAATGCACAACAGCAGTACAATCAACAATCATAGTCACCAAAGTTGATCGATGGCCCACAAAAACTCAAAGATGAGTGGTTTCCTAAATGTGGCTATAACATAACAAAAAATTAAGGTTTGTGAAAGACAATGGAAAATTAACATTTAAAATGCAAAACAATAGTGCAATTCACTATCGTATTCACTAAAGTTGATCAATGGCCCATGAAAACTCAAACACAAGCAGTTTGTTGAATGCGGCTATAACTCAACAAAAAATGAAGGTTCACAAAATTTGATATAAAATTAGGGTGTAGAATGATACACAACTATAGTACAATCCACAATCATAGTCACCAAAGTTCATCGATGCCCCACAAAAACTCAAATCTTGAGCAGTTTCCAAAATGTGGCTATAGCTCAACAAAAAATGAAGGTTTGTGAAAGGAAATGGAAAATTAGCATGCAAAATGCACAACTACAGTACAATCCATAATCATTGTCACCAAATTTGATTGATGGCCCATGAAAACTCAAACACGAGCGGTTTCCTAAAAATGCCTATAACTCGCCAAAAAATGAAAGTTTGTGAAAGGCGATGGAAAATTAGCATGCAGAATAATGCACAACGACAGTACAATCCACAATCAGAGTCACCAAAGTTGATTAATGGCCCAAGAAAACTCAAACACGACCAATTTCCTAAATGCAGCTACAACTCAAAAAAAGAAAAGGTTGGCCAAAGGCAATGGAAAATTAGGATGCAGAATGCACAACTCTAGTACAATCCACAATCGTAGTCACCAAATTTGATTGATGATCCACGAAAATTCAAACATGATCAATATCCTAAATGTGATTATAACTCAAAAAAACATGAAGGTTCATGAAATGCAATAGAAAATTAGCGTACATAATGCACAACTGTAGCACAATCCACAATCATAGTAATGAAAGTTAATCAACGACCCGCAAAAACTCAAACACAAGCAATTTCCTAAAGTGGCTATATCTCACTAAAAAATAAAGGTTGGTGAAAGTTGATGGAAAATTACCATGTAAAATGCACAATTGCAATACAATCCACAATTGTAGTCACCAAAGTTGATCGATGGCCCACAAAAATTCAAACACGATCAGTTTCCTAAATGCAACTATAACTCAACAAAAAATGAAGGTTCACGAAAGGCGATGGAAAATTAGTGTTAGAATGAACAACTGTAGTACAATCCATAATTGTAGTCATCAAAGTTGATCGACGAACCATGAAAACTCAAACACAAGTGGGTTCGTAAATGCAGCTATAACTCAACAAAAAATAAAGGTTCATGAAATGCATAACTATAGTACAATCCACAATCATAGTCACCAAAGTCAATCGATTGCCGACAAAATCTCAAAAACGTGTGGTTTCCTAATTGCAGTTATAACTCAAAACAATGAAGGTTCATGAAAGGAAATGGAAAATTAGAGTGTACAATGCGGCTATAAGTCAACAAAAAATAGAGATTTGCAAAACGTGATGGAAAATTAGCATGCAAAATGCACAAATGTAGTGGAATCCACAATCGTAGTCACCAAAGTTCATTGATGGCCCATGAAAACTCAAACACGAGCAGTTTCCCAAATGTGACTATAACTCAACAAAAAATTAAGGTTCACAAAAGTCGTAAAATTAACATGTAGAATGATGTAAAAATACAGTACAATCCACAATCGTAGTCACCAAAGTTGATCATTGACCCACAAAAACTCAAACACGAGTGGTTTTATAAATGTGGTTATAATTCAACAAAAAATGAAGATTGGGAAAAGGCGAAAGAAAATTAGCATGCAGAATACATAACTGTAGTACAATCCACAATCATGGTCACAAAAGTGAATTGATGGACCAAAAAAACACAAACACGATCATTTTCCTAAATGTGGCAATCACTCATCAAAAAATAAAGGTTGGCCAAAGGCGATGGAAAATTAGCATGTAGAATGAACAATTGCAATACAATCCACAATCATAGTAACTAAAGTTGATAGATGGCCCACGAAAACTCAAACACGAGTGGTTTCATAAATGCAGCTATAACTCAACAAAAAATGAAGGTTCAGAAAGTCAATGAAAAATTTGTATGCAGAATGTAAAACTGCACTACAATCGACAATCATAGTCACGAAAGTTGATCCATGGCTCAAAAAAATTCAAACATGAGTGGTTTCCTAAATGCAACTATAACTCAACAAAAAATTAAGGTTCATGAAAGGCAATACAAAATTAGCTTGCAGAATGCACAACTGCAATACAACCCACTATTGTAGTCATCAAAGTTGATCGACGACCCACAAAAACTCAAACACTAGCAGTTTCTTAAATGCGGCTATAAGTCAACAAAAAATGAAGGTTCACGAAAGGCGATGGAAAATTAGTGTGCAAAATGCACAACTGCAATACAATCCACAATTATAGTCACCAAAGTAGATTGATAGCCCACAAAATCTAAAAAGGGTGTGGTTCCCTAATTGTGGCTATAACTCAACAAAAAATGAAGGTTCACGAAAGGCAATGGAAAATTAGCGTGTAGAATGCACAACTATAGTACAATCCACAATCATAGTCACCAAAGTTCATCGATGGCCGATGAAAACTCAAACACAAGTGGTTTCCTTAATGCAGCTATAACTCAACAAAAATTGAGATTCGAGAAAGATGATGGAAAATTAGTGTGCAAAATGCACAACTCGAGTACAACCAACAATCGTAGTCACCAAAGTTGATTGGCAGCCAACGAAAAACTCAAACATGAGGGGTTTCCTAATTGCGGCTATAACTCAACAAAAAATGAAGGTTCACAAAAGGCAATGGAAAATTAGCATCCATAATGCACAACTACAGTACAATCGACAATCGTAGTTACCAAAGTTTATCAATAGAGTGTGAAAACTCAAACTCAAGCAGTTTCCTTAATATGGCCATAACAGAAGAAAAAAAATGAAGGTTTGTGAAAGGTAATGGAAAATTATACTACAGAATGAACAACTATAGTACACCCATAATCGTAGTCATCAAACTTGATCAATGGCCCACGAAAACTCAAAAATGAGCGGTTTCCTAAATGTGGCTATAACTCAACAAAAAATGATGGTTCGTAAAAGGTGATCAAAGATTAGCCAGCAAAATGTTCAATTGCATTACAATCCACAATTGTACTCATGAAAACTCAAACATGAGTAGTCATCAAAGTTCATCAATGGCCCATGAAAACTCAAACATGAGTGGTTTCCTAAATGCAGCTATAACTAAACAAAAAATGAAGGTTTACGAAAGGTGATGGAAAATTAACCTGTAGAATGCAGAACTGCAGTATAATCCACAATTGTAGTCACATAAGTTGATCGATAGCCCATGAAAACTAAAACATGAGCGATTTCCTAATGCAACTATAACTCAGGAAAAAAGGAAGGTTCATCAAAGGCGATGGAAAAATAGCGTACGAAATACATAACTGCGATACAATCCACAATTGTTGCCACCAATGTTGAAAGATGGCCCACGAAAGATAAAACATGAGAGGTTTCCTAAATGCCACTATAAATGAACAAAAAATGAAGGTTCATGAAAGGTGATGGAAAATTAGCATGCAGAATACAAAACTATAGTACAATCCACAATCGTAGTCACCAAAGTCTATCGATGGCCCATGAAAACTCAAACACAAGTGGTTTCGTAAATGTGGCTATAAATGAAAAAAAAAAAAAGGTTAGTCAAAGGCGATGGAAAATTAACATGCAAAATGCACAACTGTAGTACAATACACAATCGTAGTCACCAAAGTTAGTAGAGCAACAAATTGAAACAACGTCACCTAGGGTGGTCATTTATCAGAGAATGCATTCTAAACATGACATCTCAGAACAGGAAAAATCAATGCATGAAGGTGCCACTACCACCATACTAGGGGCAACTATGTCTCAAGAAAATGTCAACATAGGGAGCATGAAGAATCCTTATGATGAAACCGATGCCAATACTACAACCAGTCACATGATGAATCTCCATCCACCCATCACCCTATCCACAAATTGGGACCAACGTCAAAAGAAAGAATTGAATCAAAGTAGGAAGAACATTATAAAAAAAAAGAAGCTGGAAAGCATAATGGACAAATCAAATACACATGGATACCAAAGAATACAAAGAAATATTATCTTTATCAAACTCCATCAGTCAAAGAAACTATGGGGCAAAATAAAAAAGGGAAAGATATCCATCAAAGATGTCCACAAAATCAAAAGCAGGCTTTTCAAGTGACGTAAAAAGTATATTAAGCAGTTGGTCCTAATTCTATGCACACTTCCCTATCCACCCATCATTGCTCAACTTCCCAAGTTTGGAGAATCAAAGGTTCCAAACTGTCAACTAGTCCATCTCTTATCCATAAACACATAACTCCATCCATGCCCCCACGCATGACATCCAATTCTCAAATCGACCATGTATTGGAAAAAACCCTTCATCATAAGGATTCAAAAGGCACTCTATTGCAATGTACGCACCAAGACATAGTCAACTCTAGTATTAACAAAGTCGATCAGGAATCTCAAAAGTTGTATTCGAGTGCAAGTTTCTTGGCAAAGCAACATGCACTCGAATACATCATTACATCTTTCTTTAAGAATAAATCTTGGTCTATATCCTCCAACTTATGTGGTGATCTGAACATTGGCAAACATGAAATCAAATTGGTCAAACCACTTGTGAACAAAATTCCAAATCACTAGCCCATGGCATATTTTGACGAGAAGACATTTCTTATTAGTCTTCATCTTTTTTTGAACATCAATCCAAGTAATCACTATCAATTGCATCTAATTTGCACTTCAAATGTCACATCAAATCATCCAAACATCTTTGGTTCCAAACCAAGCTTCAACAATCCTGATCAATTGAATCCAATCAATCCATAATCTTGGGATATCCTTCTCGATCATTGTGTTGCTTAACACTATCCTTGCATTGTTGTGCATCCTCAAATATGTTATCATCATCAATCCTAATCAATCAATCCTTGCATTGTTATGCATCCGCAACAATGTTATCGTCATCAATCCTGATCAATCAAATCCTTGCATTGTTGTGTATCCTCAACAATGTTATCAACATCATGAATCCATCGATTCAATCAATCAAATTTAGCTTGGTCTTCAAAAAAATATCAAATAGAGCATTGATATCATCACACATGTCCATATCCAAATCGCCAAAATTGTGGGAAAAATCCAAAAACATTCAAAACATCGGAAAATCCAAGAACATCCAAAACTTTGAAAAAATCCAAAAACAGATAAAAAAGTCAGAAAACATCAAAAACATGATGTCTGAACTACGTCGTCTCTTAGCTTAAATGTAGGCAAGGCTAATCTTTAATCAGCCCCTGAGACATTAAAATCCAAAAACATCAAAATCCAAAAACATTCATAAAATCTCACAAAATCCAAAAACATTTGAAAAATCAAAAATCAAAACATTTGAAAAATCAAAAAATAAAAAAACAGCCTCAAAACATTCCAAAAACGTAATTTAAAACATCCAAATATTTGAAAAAATCCATCCATCTTGTTTCACTTTCACACGCGATAATCAATCATCCATAATAAACTGATCGTCACCTTCATCCTTTGGCAACACAAATAGAAATAATCACAACAATCAGCAAAAGCAAATTTCAAACACAAGATCAAAATCGAAGCAACAAACCTTTAAATGCAAAATCAAACTATTAATCAATCACAAACATGACACTCAACTTATCAAACCTTCATCATCCTATACAATTGTCAACGATCATTATCCTTTGGATGTTCTTGTAAAATAACTTGGCGAATACTTGCTTTGTTAGGTACATCCTAGAAAGTTTTTCATATGTCAACTGTGAACAAGAATACTCCTATTTGTTTGTTGAGTCAAATTCCATCACACTAGGTACAACGCCATCCTGGTTTTTTATACCTTGATGCATCGTATTTATGTGTATTCTCAAACATAAGGTAAGTAGCCCTTTTAAAATCTCAATCCTTGATAAGAAAATCATCATCATCTATCATCATCATCATCTCTCATAAAGTCGACGTTTTGGAACCTCTTGTCATCATCTAATTTCTGCTTTTCACACTAACATCAAGTCATGAGTAGTTAATCATCATCATCAGTGCATCCATCCTGCATCCACAAAATTATCAGCATACCACATATCATTCATATCATACATAATAGGAAACATCGATCATTTCACATACATTGCATTTGCATCATCATCATAATATAGATCTGTTAGTCTAAGCATCTGCATAAATCATACATTTGCATAATCATAGCATATCACATCATCCATCTCATTCATCTCACATCATATCATCATTTTAAGTTGTTTAGGATAATATAGATTGGTTATTCTAAGCATCTTAAAACCATGTCATTTGCATCATCATCCATAACCATCCATCTTGAACCTCTTTATCGCGAGATCGACCCTCAAATCGAATCTTTTCACTCGATCTCTCGATGGGGCAATGTACTAGTGTACTTCTTTCCACTGGGGCAGCCGGAAGAATCATAAATTTTTTGAATTTTGATCACGACAAGTTTATTCTTCAACCAACGCAGCAAGTACATTGCTTCAAAGAGGGGCAAAATGTAGACATGTGAAATTTGCATTATGCACTTAGTTCATATTCATCCGCTCATTAAATTAATCAAGCTCATCAAATCCATTCACTAGGTAAATCAGGTCTATTTAATTCATCTCTAAGGATTATCCACTTAAATGGAATAAATTAACTTTATTTAATTTAAGCCTATCATTCCCTCTTTGATTAAATAAATCAAGACTTTATTTAATTAAATCTCAAAATTCATATTTCTCCCTCTTGATTTAAATAAATCAAAATATTCAAATCAAAAGGGTCAAAGCATCTAATCATCATCTAAGCTAATCTAATCCTCATTAACCTAATCTAACCACCCATCACATTCTCTAGCTTTTCCCACTTGCACCAATAAAGCATTTTAATTCATTTATAAATTTATCATTTTCCATCAACATGGCATCTTTGAGGAATATTCCCTCAAATTTGAATTCAAAGCAAGTTCAAATGTACATCCAACAAGGCATTTAATAGGTCTTATATGTCTCTTGCAAAGGTCAAACTCAGCATTTAACTCTCAAATTCAAATTTGAATCTCCCCCTCTTTGGCACATTGACCAAAATGTGCTCATTCTTCAACCTATCACAAGTTGATAAGTTTCCTCTTTTCATTGGCATGTTTTTTAGTCCCACATCCTCCATGTTTTGAATTCTTCTATCATTCTATTCTATAAATAAAGATCATCTCCATTGATTTAAGCCTCCACAATCTTAGCATTATCAAGGGTTGGGAAAGGGTCACTTCTCACAAGTGACACCAATCCACTATGGAATAGGTTATTCACTATGATCATTAGAATTTCAATTGGTTTGTTTCGTTCTTATATCATTTTGAGTAGACCCAGATCGTCCTTTTTTCAAAAAACTAATTTTTCAACAACATGCATGAACCCTTCAAAAATAGAATCTACGAAACATTTTTTTTTGGGAAAATCTAAAACTTGGGTTTTATAGGTGTTTGACAGCTAAAGACACCTAGATCGTTTGCTTTTTTTAAAGTAAGTTGTTCAAAAAGATAGATTTTTTTGAAAAGTAGAAGCAATAGAGGTAACAGAGGCAAATTTTTTAAATCATTTTATGAAAAATCTAATAAATGGGTTTTGTAGAGAATGTCATTCTGAGTAAATCCAAATCGTCATTTTTTTCAAAAAATTAATTTTTCATCAACATGCAAGAACCCCTCAAAAATAGAATCTAAGAAACAATTTTTTTTGGGAAAATAAAAAATACGGGTTTTATAGGTGCTTGTGTGCTAAAGACATCCAGATCATCCGTGTTTTGAAATTATTTGTTCTTGAAAAAGATAGATTTCTTTCAAAGTAAAAGCAGTAGAGGTAACATAGGCAATTTTTTTGAATCTTTTTATGAAAAATTTGACAAATGGGGTTTGTAGAGAATGTCGTTCAGAGTAGATCCAGATCATCCTTTTTTCAAAAAACTAATTTTTACGTGCAAGAACCCCTCAAAAATAGAATCTACGAAACAATTTTTGTTGGGAAAATTGAAAATATGGGTTTTAAAGGTGCTTGTTCGCTGAAAAGATTCAGATCGTCCATTTTTTGAAAAAATAAGTTGTTCTTGAAAAAAGTAGATTTTTTTAAAAAGTAGAAGCAGTAGAGAGGCAAAAATTTTGAATCTTTTTATGAAAATTTTGAGAAATGGGTTTTGTAGAGAATGTCATTCTGAGTAGATCTAGATAATCTTTTTTTTGAAAAACTACTTTTTCACCAACATGCAAGAACCCTTCAAAAATAAAAATCTAAGAAACAACTTTTTTCTAGAAAATCAAATATATGGGTTTTATAGGTGTGAACATGTGCTAAAGAGACCCAGATCATCCGTTTTTTGAAAAAATAACTTCTTCCTGAAAAAAGTAATTTTTTTGAAAAGTAGAAGCAACAGAGGTAACAGAGGCAAATTTTTTGAATCTTTTTATGAAAATTGCAATAAATGGGTTTTGTAGAGAATGTTGTTCTGAATAGACCTAGATCGTGCTTTTTTCGAAAAACTAATTTTTCACCAACATTGAAAAACCCCTAAAAGATAGAATCTATGAAATAGTTTTTTTTCGGAAAATAAAAAATATGGCTCTTATAGCTGCTCATGTGCTGAAGAGACCCAAATCATTCTTTTTTTGAAAAAAAAAGTTGTTCTTGAAAAACATAGAGTTTTTTGAAAAGCAGAAGCAATAGAGGTAAGAGAGGCATTTTTTTTTAATCTTCATATGAAAAATCTGAGAAATGGGTTTTGTAGAGAATGTCATTATTAGTACACCCAAATCGTCCTTTTCCCAAAAAACTAATTTTTCACCAACATGCAAAAATCTCTCAAAAATAGAATTTACGAAATAAAGTTTTTTGGGAAATTCGAAAATATGGGTTTTATAGGTGTTGGTGTGTAGAAGAGATTTAGATTGTCTATTTTTTGAAAAAGTTAGATTTGTTTGAAAAGTAGAAGCAATAGAGGTAACATAGGAAAAAAATTTGAATCTTTTTATGAAAAATCTAAGAAATGGGTTTTGCAGAGAATGGCATTATGAGTAAATCCAAATTGTCCTTTTTCAAAAAAATAATTTTTCACAAACATGCAAGAACCCCACAAAAAAAAAATCTAAAAAACTTTTTTTTTTTGGGAAAATCGAAAAAAATATGGGTTATCTAGGTGCTCGTGTGCTAAACAAACCTAGATCATCCATTTTTTGAAATTATTTGTTCCTGAAAAAGATAGATTATTTTGAAAGTAGAAGCAGTAGAGGTAACAGAAGCAAATTTTTTGAATCTTTTTATGAAAAATTTGAGAAATGGATTTTCTAGAGAATGTCGTTCATAGTAGACCCAGATCGTCCTTTTTTTTTTAAACTATTTTTTCACCAACATGCAAGAACAACTCAAAAGCATAATCTATTAACCAATTTATTTTTGGGAAATTTGAAATATGGGTTTTATAGGTGCTCGTGCGCTAAAAAGACCTAGATTGTTCATTTTTTGAAATTATTTGAAACGATTGATTTTTTGGAGAAGTAGAAGCAGTAAGGTAACAAAGGAAAAAAAATTCAATCTTTTTATTAAAAATATGAAATATGGGTTTTTTTAAATAATGTCGTTCAGACTAGACCCAAATCGTGTCCTTTGTTCAAAAAACTAATTTTTCACCAACATGCAAGAACCCCTCAAAAATAGAATCTACAAAACAATTTTTTTTGCGAAAATTGAAAATATGGGTTTTATAGGTGCTCATTCACTGGAGAGATTCAACTCGTCCGTTTTTTCAAAAAATAAGTTGTTCTTGAAAAAGATAGATTTTTCTGAAAAGTAGAGTAGTAGAGGTAACAGAAGCAAATTATTTTAATCTTTTTATAAAAAATCTAAAAAATGGGTGATTTGGACAATGTCATTTTGAGTAGATCCATATCATCCTTTTCTCAAAAAACTACTTTATCACCAACATGCAAGAACCCCTCAAAAATAGAATCTACAAAACAATTTGTTTTGGGAAAATAAAAAATATGGGTTTTATAGATGCTCGTGTGCTAAAGAGACCCAAATCGTTAGTTTTTAAAAAAAATAAGTTATTATTGAAAAAGATAGATTTTTTTGAGAAGTAGAAGTAGTAGAGGTAACACAAGAAATTTTTTTGAATCTTTTTATAAAAAAATTGAGAAATGGGTATTATAGAGAATGACGTTCTTAGTAAACAATCGTAGTCACCAAAGTTGAAAGATGGCCCACCAAAACTCAAACACGAGCAGTTTCCTAAGTGCGGCAATAACTCAACGAAAAATGAAGGTTTGTGAAAGGCAATAGAAAATACGCATATAAAATGCACAAGTATAGTGTAATCCATAAGCGTAGTCACCAAAGTTGATCGATGGCCCATGAAAATTCAAACACGAGCATTTTATTAAATGCGGCTATAACTCAACAAACAATGAAGGTTCATGAAAGGCGATAGAAAATATGTGTATAGAATGTGAAACTACAATACAATCCACAATCATAGTCACTAATGTCGATTGATGTCCCACAAAAACTCAAACATAAGGGACTTCCTAAATGCAGCTATAACTCAACAACAAATGAACGTTCACGAAAGGTAATAGAAAATATGTGTACAAAATGCACAACTATAGTGTAATCCGCAATCATAATCACCAAAGTTGATTAATGGCCTTCCAAAACTCAAACATGAGCGGTTTCCAAAACTCAACGAAAAATGAAGGTTCACCAAAGACGAAAGAAAATATGCATATAGAATGTGCAACTATAGTGTAATCCAAAAACGTATTCACCAAACTGATTGATGTCCCACGAAAACTCAAACACAAGCGTTTTCCAAAAAATGAAGGTTCGTGAACGACGATTACAAATATGCAGACATAATGGTACAATACACAATCATAGTCACCAAAGTTGATTGATGGCCCACAAAAACTCAAACATGAGCAATTTCCTAAATGTGGTTGTATCTAAAAAAAATGAAGGTTCATGACAGGTGATAGAAAATACGCATACAAAGTGCACTAATAAAGTATAATCCACAAGCGTAGTCATAAAATTTCATCGATGGCTCATGAAAACTCAAACTTGAGTGGTTTCGTAAATGTGTACAAAATGGAAAACTACAGTGAAATCCACAATTGTTGTCACCAAAGTAGATCAATGCCCAATGAAAACTCAAACATAAGTGATTTCCTAATTACAGTTATAACTCAACAAAAAATGAAGGTTCACGAAAGTTGATAGAAAATACGTGTATAGAATGCACAACTACAATGCAATCCATAATCATAGTTACCAAAGTTGAACGATGGCCCATGAAAACTCAAACACGGGTGATTTCCTAAATACGGGTATAACTCAACAAAAAATGAAAGCTCGTGAAAGGCGATTAAAAATATGCGTACAAAATGCACAACTGCAGTACAATTGACAATCATAGTCACCAAAGTTGATACATGGCCCAGAAAAACTCAAACATGAGCGTTTTCCTAAATGTGGCTATAACTCAACAAAAAATGAAGATTCATGAAAGGTGATAGAAAATATGTGTATGAAATGCACAACTACAGTGTAATCCACAAGCGCAGTCACCAAAGTTAATTGGTGGCCCAAGAAATCTCAAACTCGAGTGGTTTGCTAAATGCGGCTCTAACTCAAAAAAATGAAGCTTTGCAAAAGGTGATAGAAAATACAAGTACAAAATGTACAACTACAATGCAATCCACAATTGTAGTCACCAAAATTGATAGGTGGCCCACAAAAACTCAAACATGAGTGGTTTCCTAAATGTGTGTATAACTCAGCAAAAAATGAAGGTATGCGAAAGAAAATAGAAAATAGTCATATAGAAAACAACCCTATAGTGTAATCAACAAGCGTAGTCACCAAAGTTGATCGATGGCACACAAAAACTTAAACTTGAGTGGTTTCCTAAATGTTGCTATAACTCAACAAAGAATGAAGGTTCCCGAAAGATGATAGAAAATACACGTACAAAATGGACAACTACGGTGCAATTCGCAATTGTAGTCAGTGTGGCTATAACTCAACGAAAAATGAAGGTTTACGAAAAGTGATAGAAAATATGCGTATAAAATGCACAACTACAGTTTAATCCATAATCGTAGTCACCATAGTTGGTCGATCGCCCACGAAAACTCAAACAAGAGTATTTTCCTAAGTGCGGCTATAACTGAACAACAAATGACAATCCGTGAAAGGAAATTAAATATATGCGTACAAAATGTTCAACAATAATAAAATCTATAGTCGTAGTCACCAAAGTTAATCGATGGCCCACAGAAACTCAAACATCAGCAGTTTCCCAAATGCAGCTATAACTCAACAAAAAATGAAGGTTTACGAAAGGCGATAGAAAATACATGTATAGAATGGATAACTATAGTGCAATCCACAAGCGTAGTCACCAAAGTGTATCGATGGCCCACAAAAACTCAAACACGAACGGTTTCCTAAATGTGGATATAACTCAACAATAAATGAACATTTGTGAAAGGCAATACAAAAATAGCATTCATAATGCACAAATACACTGTAATCCACAATCATAGTCACCAAACTTGATCGATGTCCCATGAAAACTCAAACACGAGTGGTTTCCTAAGTGCAACTATAACTCAAGAAAAAATGAAGGTTCGTGAAAGGAGATAGAAAATATGCATATAAAATTCATAACTATAATGTAATCAAGAATCCTAGTCACCAATGTGGATCGATGGCCCAAGAAAACTTAAACATCATCAGTTTCCTAAATGCGGCTATAACTGAAAAAATAATTAAGGTCTCTAAGAGGAGGATAATACGCTTATCGAATTGACAACTACAGTGCAATCCATAATCGTAGTCACCAAAGTTGATTGATGGCCCAAAAAACTCAAACACGAGCTTCCTAACTATGACTATAATTCAAAAAAAATGAGGGTTCGTGAAAGGCGATAGAAAATATGTGTACAGAATGGACAATTACAGTGCAATCCACAATTGTAGTCACCATAGTTGATCGATGGCCTACAAAAACTCAAACACGAGCAATTTCCAAAGTGTAGCTATAACTCGACAAAAAATGCAGGTTCGTGAAAGGCGATAGGAAATACGCATATAGAATGCCAAACTATAGTGTAATCCACAATCATAGTCACAAAACACAAGCATTTTCCTAAATGCGGCTATAACTCAGGAAAAAATGAAGGTTAGTGAAAGGAGATTAAAAATATGCATAAAAAATGAAAAACTACTATACAAATCACAATCATTGTCACCAAAATTGATTTATGGCACACAAAAATTCAAACATGAGTAGTTTCCTAAATATGGATATAACACAACAGAAAATGAAGGTTTTCAAAAGGAAATAGAAAGTTAGCATTCATAATCCACAATTAAAGTGCAATCCACAATCGTAGTCACCAAAGTTGATCGATTGCCCACGAAAACTCAAACATGAGCGGTTTCCTAAATGCAGCTATAAATCAACAAAAAATGAAGGGTCATGAAAGGTGATAGAAAATACGCATACATAATGCATAACTACAATGCAATCCACAATCATAGTCACCAAAGTTGATCGATAGCCTACGGAAAGTCAAACTTGAGCGTTTTCCTAAATACGGCTTTAACTAAAAAAAAAAATGAAGGTTTGTTAAAGGCAAGTAAAAATATGTGTACAAAATGCACAACTATAGTACAATCCACAATTGTAGTCACCAAAGTTGATGGATGGCCCACAAAAACTGAAACATGCACAGTTTCTTAAATGCAGCTATAACTCAACAAAAAAGGTAGGTTCGCGAAAAGCGATAGAAAATACGTGTATAGAATGCACAACTACAGTGTAATCCACAAGCGTAGTCACCAAAGATGATTGATGGCCCATGAAAACTCAAACTCAAGTGCTTTCCTAAATGCGGCTATAACTCAACAAAAAATGAAGGTTTGCTAAAGGCAATAGAAAATACACGTATAGAATGGACAACTACAGTATATATCCACAATTGAAGTCACTAAAGTTGATCAATGGCCCACAAAAACTCAAACACAAGTTGTTTCCAAAGTGCAACTATAACTCGACAAAAAATGAAGGTTTGCGAAAGGTGGTAGAAAATACACATATAAAATGAACAAATATAGTGTAATACACAATCGTAGTCACCAAAGTTGATTGATGGACCACGAAAACACAAACACGAGCATTTTCCTTAATGAGATATAACTAAACAATAAATGAAGGTTCATGAAAGGTGATTAAAACTATGCATAAAAGATGCACAACTATAATACAATCCACAATCGTAGTCACCAAAGTTGATCGGTGGCCCACAAAAATGCAAACATGAGCGGTTTCCTAATTGAGGCTATAACTTAACAAAAAATGAAGGTTCTTGAAATTCGATGGAAAATACGCACATAGAATACACAACTACAATGTAATCTATAAGCGTAGTCACCTAAGTTGATTAATGGCCCACAAAAACTCAAACTCAAGCGGTTTCCTAAATACAGCTATAACCCAACAAAAAAAGAAGATTCCCGATAGTCGATAGAAAATACGAGTACAAAATGGACAACAATAGTGCATTCCACAATCGTAGTCACCAAAGTTGATTGATGGCCCACGAAAACTCAAACACGAGCACTTTCCTAAATGTAGGTATAACTCAACAAAAAATGAAGGTTCACGAAAGGCGATAGAAAATACGCATATAGAACAGACAACTACAATGCAATCCACAATCGTAGTGACCAAGGTTGATTGATGGCCCACAAAAACTCAAACACGCGTGGTTTCCTCAGCTGTAACTCAACAAAAACTCAAGGTTCACAAAAGGCAATAGAAAATACACGTACAGAAAAGACACTACAGTGCAATCCACAATCATAGTTACCAAAGTTTATGATGGCCCACAAAATGTCAAAAACGAGCAGTTTCCTAAATGTGCCTATAACACAACAAAAAATGAATGTTCATGGAAGATGATAGAAAATACGAGTACATAATGAAAAACTACAGTGCAATCCACAATCGTAGTCCATTCTATACGTGTATTTTCTATCGCCTTTCGTGAAACTTCATTTTTTGTTTAGTTATAGCCCCATTTACGAAACCGCTCCAGTTTCAGTTTTCATGGGCCATTGATCAACTTTGGTGACTATGCTTGCGGATTACATTGTAGTTGTGCATTCTATATGTGTATTTTCTATCGCCTTTCATGAATCTTCATTTTTTGTGTACTAGTAGCCACATTTAGGAAACCGCTCGTGTTTCAGTTTTCATGGGCTATTGATCAACTTTGGTGACTACGATTGTGGATTGAATAGTAGTCGTCCATTCTAAACTCTTATTTTCTATCGCGTTTCATGAACCTCCATTTTTTGTTGAGTTATAGCCGTATTTAAGAAACTGCTTGTGTTTGAGTTTTTGTGAGCCACTAATCAACTTGGTGACTACGATTGTGGATTGCACAATAGTTGCGCATTATGAACACTAATTTTCTATCGCCTTTTGCGAACCTTCATTTTTTGTTTAGATTATAGCTGCATTTAGAAAACCGATTGTGTTCGAGTATTTGTGGACCATCAATCAACTTTGGTGACTACGCTACTAGATTGTATTGTAGTTGTGCATTATGTACACATAATTTTAATCGCCTTTCATGAACCTTCATTTTTTGTTGACGTAAAGCGACATTTAGGAAAACACTCATGTTTGAGTTTTTGTGGGCAATCGATCAACTTTGGTGACTACGATTGTGGATTGTACTGTAATTGTCTATTCTATATGCTTATTTTCTATCGCCTTTCGTGAACCTTCATTTTTTGTTGAGTTATAGCAGCATTTACGAAAAAGCTCATGTTTGAGTTTTCGTGCGCCATCAATAAACTTCAACCACTCTAATTGTGGATTTCACTATAGTTGTGCATATTATACGTGTATTTTCTATCACCTTTCGCGAACCTTCATTTTTCATTGAATTATAGCTGCACTAATGAAATCGCTCGTGATTGAGTTTTCTTTGGCTATCGATCAACTTTAGTTACTAGAATTGTGAATTGCACTGTAATTGTCCATAATGTACACGTATTTTCTATCGCCTTAAGTGAACCTTCATTTTTTGTTGAGTTATAGGCGCATTTAGGAAACCGATCAAGTTTATGTTTTCATGTGCTATCAATCAACTTTGGTGACTACGCTTGTTGATTACACTATAAGGTTGCATTCTATATTACTATTTTCTTTCACCTTTATTAAACCACTCGAGTTTGAGATTTTATGGGTCATCGATTAACTTTGGTGACTATACTTGTGGATTATACTGTAGTTGTGCATTTCATATACATATTTTCTATCACCTTTCATGAATCTTCATTTTTTGTTGAGTTAAACCTGCCTTTAGGAAACAACTCATGTTTGAGTTTTTCTGGGCCATCGATCAACTTTGGTGACTACGATTGTCGATTGTACAGTAGTTGTGCATTCTGTACGCACATTTTTAATCGCCTTTCATAAACCTTCATTTTTATTTGAGTTATAGCCGCATTTGGGAAAATACCCATGTTTGACTTTTCGTGTGCCATCGATCAACTTTTGTAACTACGATTGTGGATTACATTGTAGTTGCGCATTCTATACGCGTGTTTTCTATCGGATTTTGCAAAACTTCATTATATTTTAAGTTATAGTGGCATTTATGAAACCGCTCAAGTTTGAGTTTTCATGGGCCATCGATCAACATTTGTGACTACGCTTGTGGATTACAATATATTTGTCCATTTTGTACGCGTATTTTCTATCGCCTTTTGTGAAATATTTTTTTTTGGTGAGATACAACCGCATTTATGAGATCGCTCATGTTTGAGCTTTTGTGGGCCATCAATCAACTTTGGTGATTACGATTGTTATTGTTCCATTTTGTATGCATATTTGTAATCACCTTTCACGAACCTTCATTTTTTGTTGAGTTATAGCCGCACTTGGGAAACCGCTCATGTTTGAGTTTTCATAGGCCAGTAACCAACTTTGGTGATTACGATTGTTGATTACATTGTAGCTATGTATTTTATATGAATATTTTCTATTGCTTTTCATGAACGTTAATTTGTTCTTCAGTTACTGCTGCATTAAGAAGTCCCTTATGTTTGAGTTTTTGTGGGCCATCGATCAACTTTGGTGACTACGATTGTGGATTGTACTATAGTTTTCCATTCTATATGCATATTTTTAATCGTCTTTCACGAATCTTCATTTTTTGTTGAGTTATAGCCGCATTTAGGAAAACACTCCTGTTTGAGTTTTTGTGGGCCATCGATCAACTTTAGTGACTACCATTGTGGATTGCACCGTCGTTGTCCATTCTGGACCGCATATTTTCTATCGCCTTTTGTGAACATTCATTTTTTGTTCAATTATAGCAACATTTATTAAACCTCTCCAACTTGAGTTTTTGTGGGCCATTAGTCAACTTTGGTGACTACGATTGTGGATTATATTACAGTTCTACATTTTGTAAGCATATTTTTAATTGCCTTTCACGAAACTTCATTTATTGTTGAGTTATAGGCGCATTTAGGAAATCGGTCATCTTTGAATTTTTATGGGCCATCGATCAACTCTGGTGACTATGGTTATGGATTACACTATAGTTGTGCATTCTATACACGTATTTTCTATTGCCTTTCACGAACCTTCATTTTATGTTGATTTACAACCACATTTAGGAAACTGCTCATGATTGAGTTTTTTGTGGCCAATGAATCAACTTTGCTGACTATGATTATGGATTACAATGTAGTTGTCCATTCTATACACATATTTCTTATCGCCTTTAACGAACCTTCATTTTTTGTTGAGTTATAACCACATTTAAGAAACCGCTCATGTTTGAGTTTTTGTGGGCCATCAATCAACTTTGGTGATTACGATTGTGGATTGTACTATATTTGTGCATTATCTATGCATATTTTTAATCGCCTTTCATGAACCTTCATTTTTTGTTGAGTTATAGCCACATTTGGCAAACCATTCATGTTTGAGTTTTTCTTGGGCCATCGATCAACTTTGGTGACTACGATTGTGGATTACACTGTAGTCCATTTTTTATGCAAATTTTCTATGGTATTTTGTGAGTATTCATTTTTTGTCTAGTTATAGCCGCACTGAGGAAACCGCTCGTGTTTCAGTTCTCATGGGCCAATGATCAAATTAGTGACTATGCTTTTGGATTACACTATAGTTGTACATTCTATATGCATATTTTCTATCACTTTTCGTGAAATTTCATTTTTTGTCTAGTTATAGGTGCACTTAGGATACCACTCATGTTTGAGTTTTTGTGGGCCATCGAAGAACTTTGGTGACTACAATTTTTGATTGCACTATAATTGTCCATTATGTACACGTATTTTTATCGCCTTTCGTAAAGCTTCATTTTTTGTTGAGTTTTAGCCAAATTTAGGAAACCACTCGAGTTTGAGTTTTAATGGTCCATTAATCAACTCTGGTGACTACAATTGTGGATTGTACTATAGTTGTGCATTCTTTACGCTTATTTTTTATCGCCTTTCAAGAACCATCATTTTTTTCAGTTATAGATGCATTTAGGAAAGCGCTCGTGTTTGAGTTTACGTGGGCCATTGATCAACTTTGGTGACTACGGTTATGGATTACAATGTAATTTTTCATTCTATACATGTATTTTCTATTGCCTTTCATTAACTTTCATTTTTTGTTGAGTCATAGCTATACTTAATATATCGCTCGAGTTTGAGTTTTCGTGGACCATCAATCAAGTTTGGTGAATGCACTTGTGGATGAAACTGTAGATGTGCAATCTATATGCGTCTTTTCTATTACCTTTCGCGAAACTTAATTTTTTTGTTGTGTTATAGCCGCATTTAAGAAACCACTCATGTTTGAGTTTTTGTGGGCCATCGATGAACTTTGTCAAGAATGTTTGTAGATTGTACTGTAGTTGGGCATTCGGTGTGCATATTTTTAATCACCTTTGATGAAATTTCATTTTTCTTTTAGTTATAGCCGATTTTAGGTAAATGCTCGTGTTTGAGTTTTCATGAGCCATTGATCAAATTTTTTTACTAATATTGTGGATTACACTGTAGTTGGGCATTCTATATGCGTATTTTCTATTGCCTTTCACGAACCTTCATTTTTTGCTGAGTTATAAATGCACTTAGGCAATTGCTCATCGTTGAGTTTTAATGGGCCATCGATCAACTTTGGTGACTACGATTGTGGATTACACTGTAGTTTTCCATTCTCTATGTGTATCTTCTATCGCCTTCTGCAAACCTTCATTTTTTGTTGAGTTATAACCTCATTTAGGAAACTGATCGAGCTTGAGTTTCTGTGGGTTATCGATCAACTTTGATGACTATGTTTGTGGATTACATTGTAGTTTTGCATCTATACGCGTATTTTCTTTTACCTTTCACGAACATTCATTTTTTGTCGAGTTATAGCTGCATTTAGGAAACCACTTTTTTTTTAGTCTTTGTGGGCCATCGATCAACTTTGGTGATTACGGTTGAGGATTGCACTATAGTTGTCCATTTTGTACAAATATTTTCTATCGCCTTTCGTGAACTTTAATTTTTTGTTTAGTTATAGCCGCATTTAGGAAACCAATCGAGTTTGACTTTTCTTGGGCTATCAATCAACTTTGGTGACTACGATTGTAGATTACACTGTACTAGTGCATTATATACACGAATTTCTTTTCACCTTTCAAAAAACATTCATTTTTTGTTGAGTTATAGCCACATTTAGGAAACCGATCGAGTTTGAGTTTTCTTGGGCCATCGATCAACTTTGGTGACTACACTTGTGGATTACACTGTAGTTGTGCATTCTATATGTGTATTTTCTATCACTTTTCACCGACCTTCATTTTTTGTTGAGTTATAGCCGCATTTAGGAAACCACTCATGTTTGAGTTTTTGTGGGCCATTGATCAACTTTGGTGAGTATGGTTGTTTATTGTACCATATTTATGCAGTATGTACACATATTTTTAATCGTCTTTCACAAACATTCACTTTTTGTTGAGTTATAGCTGCATTTAGGAAAACCCTCGTGTTTTAGTTTTCGTGGGCCATCAATCAACTTTGGTGACTACGATTGTCGATTACAGTGTAGTTTTGCATTCTATATGCATATTTTCTATCGCCTTTCGTGAACCTTCATTTTTTGTTGAGATTTAGCTAGACATAGGAAACTGCTCGTGTTTGAGTTTTCATGGGCCATCGGTCAATGAACTTTGGTGACTACATTTGTGGATTGTAGTCTATTTTTGCATTTTGTACGTGTATTTTCTATCATTTACAACGAACCTTCGTTTTTTGTTAAGATATAGCTGGACTTAAGAAATTGATCGATTTTGATTTTTTGTGGGCCATGATCAACCTTGGTGACTAGGATTGTGAATTGCTCTATAGTTCTTCATTGTGGCTGCATATTTTCTATGGCCTTTCGCGAACCTTCATTTTTTGATGAGTTATAGCCGCATTTAGGAAACCGCTCAAGCTTGTGTTTTCATGGGCCATGGATCAACTTTGGTGACTACACTTGCAAATTGGTATTGCATTCTATACGCATATTTCCTATCGCCTTTCGCGAACCTTCATTTTTCGTTGAGATATAGCTGAACATAGGAAATGTCTCTTGTTTGAGATTTTGTGGGCCATCGATCAACTTTGGTGAATACAACTGTGGATTACACTGTAGTTATCCATTTTATAAATGTATTTTCTATCACCTTTTGTGAACTTTCATTTTTCGTTGAGTTATACCCGCACTTAGGAAACCGCTTGTGTATGAGCTTTCATGGGACATGAATCAACTTTGGTCACTACGATTGTGGATTTCACTATAGTTGTGCATTTTGTCTGCATATTTTTAATCACCTTTCATGAACCTTCATTTTTTGTTCAAGTATAGCCGCATCTAGGAAACCACTCGTGTTTGAGTTTTTGAGGGTCATCGATCACCTTTGGTGACTTGGCTTCTGGATTACACTATAGTTGTGCATTATATACACATATTTTCAATCACCTCTTGGAAAACTTTATTTTTTGTTGAGTTATAGCTGCACTTAGGAAACTAGTCATGTTTGAGTTTTTGTGGCCATCAATCAACTTTGGCAACTACAATTGTGAATTTTACTATAGTTGTGCATTTTTCACGCATATTTTTAATCTTCTTTCACGAACCTTCATTTTTTCTTGAGTCATAGCTGAATTTAGGAAAATGCTCATGTTTGAGTTTTTGTGGGCAGTCAATCATCTTTGGTGACTATGATTGTGGATTGCACTGTAATTGTCTATTTTGTACACTTATTTTCTATCGCCTTTCCCAAAATCTTCATTTTTTGTTGAGTAATAGCCTCATTTAGGAAACCACTCGACTTTGAGTTTTCGTGGGCCATCAATCAACTTTGGTGACTACACTTATAGATTACATTATAGTTGTCCATTCTATACTCGTATTTTCTATTGTCTTTTGCGAACATTCATTTTTCGTTGAGTTATAGCCACACTTAGGAAACCACTTGTGTTTTAGTTTTCGTGGGCCATCAATCACCTTTGGTGACTACGAGTGTGGATTGCACTATAGTTGTCCATTTTGAACACATTTTTTCTATCGCCTTTTGCAAACCTTCTTTTTTTGTTCAGTGAAAAAATATTTTTTTCAAAAAAAGGACGATCTAGGTGTACTTAGAAGGATTATATTTTTCAGGGGTTCTTGCATGTTGGTGAAAAAGGAGTTTTTTGAAAAGAGGAGGCTCTGGATCTACTTAGAGTGACATTCTCTCAAAAACCCATTTCTCAGATTTTTCATATAAAGATTCAAAACATTTGCCTCTCTTACCTCTACTGGTTGTAGTTTTAAAAAAACTCTATCTTTTTCAAGAACAATTTTTTTTTCATAAAACGAATAGTCTAAATCTCTTCAACAAATAATCACCTATAAAAATCATATTTTCTATTTTCCCAACAAAAATTATTTTGTAGATTCTATTTTTTACGGGTTCTTGCATGTTGGTTTAAAATAAAAGAGGACGATATGGGTCTACTAAGAATGACATTCTCTACAAATTCCATTTTTTAGATTTTTCATAAAAAGATTAAAAAAATTTGCCTCTGTTACCTCTACTACTTCTACTTTAAAAAAACTCTATCTTTTTTAGGAACAAATGATGGACGACTGGGTCTCTTTAGCACATGAGCACCTATAAATCCCATATTTTCGATTTTCCCAAAAAAAAATTGTTTTGTAGATTCTATTTTTGAGCGGTTCTTCCTTGGTGGTGAAGAAATAATATTTTTTCAAAAAAAGGACAATTTGGATTTAGTTAGAATGACATTCTCTACAAAATCCATTTCTCAGATTTTTCATAAAAAGATTCAAAAAATTTGCCTCTATTACGTCTACTGCTTCTACTTTTTAAATAAATCTATCTTTTTTAAAAACTAATTTAAAAAAAACAGACGATTTGGGTGTCTAGCTTTCGAGCACCTATAAAACCCATATATTTTATTTTCCCAAAAAATAAATTTTCGTAGATTCTATTTTTGAGGCATTTTTGAGGCATTCTTGGATCTTGGACCGTTTTCCTAAATGTGGCAATACCTCAAAAAAAATATAGGCTCATGAAAGGTGATTAAAAATATGGGTACAAAATGCAAAACTACAATACAATCCAAAATCATCTTCTTTAAGTTGATTGATGGCCCACGAAAACTCAAACACGAGTGTTTTTCCTAAATGCTATAACTCAACAACAAATGAAGGTTCATGAAACACGATTAAAAATATGCATATAGAATGCACAACTCCAGTATGATCAAATTTAGTGACTGTGATTGTGGATTGTACTGGAATTATGCATTCTACATGCTAATTTTCCATCACCTTTTGCGAACCTTCATTTTTTGTTGAGTTATAGGTGCATTTAGAAAACTACTCGTGTTTGAGTTTTTGTGGGACATCGATCGACTTTGGTGACTACAATTGTGGATTATACTATAGTTTTACATTATGCACTCTAATTTTCTCTTGCCTTTCCTGAACCTTCATTTTTTGTTGAGTTTTAGCCACATTTAGGAAACCTCTCGTGTTTGAGTTTTCATGGGCCATCTTTCAGCTTTGGTGAGTATGATTGTAAATTGTACTACAGATATGCATTTTGCACACTAATTTTCCATTGCCTTTTGCGAATGTTCATTTTTTCCTAAGTTATAGTTGCATTTAGGAAACTGCTCATGTTTGAGTTTTCATGGGCCATTGATCAACTTTGGTGACTATGATTGTGGATTGTACTACAGTTGTGCATTTTTCATGCTAATTTTGCATCGCCTTTCATGAACTTCAAATTTTCATTCAGTTATAGCTGCATTTACGAAACTCCTTATGTTACTACGATTGTGGATTGTACTGAAGTTGTGAATTCTACACACTAATTTTCCATCACCTTTCATGAACCTTCATTTTTTGTTGAGTTATAGTTGCATTTAGCAAACTGATCTTGTTTGAGTTATTGTGGGGCATCGATCAACTTTAGTGACTACGATTGTGGATTGTACTACAATTATGCACTATGCATGCTAATTTTCCATCGCCTTTCGCGGACCTTCATTCTTGTTGAGTTATAGCCTCATTTAGAAAACTGCCCATGTTTCAGTTTTCGTGGGACACTGATCAACTTTGGTGACTACGATTGTGGATTGTACTGTAGTTGTGCATTTTGTAAGCTAATTTTTTGTTGCCTTTCATGAACCTTCATTTCTTGTTGAGTTATAGCTGCATTTAGGAAACCACTTGTGTTTGAGTTTTCATGGGCCATCATTCAATTTTGGTGACTACGATTGTGGATTGTAATATAGTTATACATTTTGCACACTAATTTACCATCGCCTTTCGCGAACCTTCATTTTTTGTTGATTTATAGCTACATTTAGAAAACCACTCGTGTTTGAGATTTCATGGGCCATGAATTAAATATGGTAACTACGATTGTGGACTGTACTATAGTTGTGCATTTTGCACTCTAATTTTCCATCTCCTTTCATGATCTTTTATTTTTCATTGAGTTATAGCCACATTTACAAAACCGCTCGTGTTTGAGTTTTCATGGGCCATCAATCAACTTTGGTGACTATGATTGTGGATTGTACTGCAGTTGTGCATTCTGTATGCTAATTTTCCATTGCCTTTGACCAACCTTCATTTTTTTTGAGTTATAGCTGCATTTAGGAAACCCTCGTGTCTAAGCTTTTTTCTGCCATCAAGAATTTTTTATGACTACGACTATGGATTGTACTACATTTGTACATTTTGCATGTTAATTTTCCATCGGCTTTTGCGAACCTTCATTTATTCTTGAATTATAGATCCATTTAGATAACCGATCGTGTTTGAGTTTTTGTGGGCCATTGATTAACTTCGGTGACTATGATTGTGGATTGTACTACAGTTGTGAATTCAACACGCTAATTTTTCATTTCCTTTCGTGAACCTTCATTTTTTATTGAGTTATAGCCGCATTTAGTAAAGCACTCATGTTTGAGTTTTCATGGGCCATCGATCAACTTTGGTGACTACGATTGTGTATTGTACTGCAGTTGTGCATTCTACAACTTAATTTTCCATCGCCTTTGACTAACCTTCATTTTTTTTTCAGTTATAGCCGCATTTATGAAACCACTTGTGTTTGAGTTTTTGTGGTCCATCGATAGCCTTTGGTGACTACGATTGTGGATTGTACTATAGTTTTTCATTTTGCATGCTAATTTTCCATCACCTTTCATGAACCTTCATTTTTTGTTGAGTTATAGTGGCATTTATGAAACCTCTCATGTTTTATCTTTCGTGGGCCATCTTTCAACATTGATGACAACGATTGTGGATTGTACTACAGTTATGTATTTTGTACACTAGTTTTCCATCGCCTTTGATGAACCTTCCTTTTTTCCTGACTTATAGCTGCATTAGGAAATCGCTCATGTTTGAGTTTTCATGGGCTATCGATCAACTTATGTGACTACAATTGTGGATTGTAATGCAGTTGTGCATTCTACAGGTTAATTTTCCATCACCTTTCGTAAACCTTCAATTTTTGTTTAGTTATAGCTGCATTTAGGAAAACACTCATGTTTGAGTTTTCGTGGGCCATTGATGAACTTTAGTGAGTACAATTGTGGATTGTAATGCAATTGTACATTTTTCTGGCTAATCTTCCATCACTTTTTGTGAACCATCATTTTTGTTTTCAGTTATAGCCGCATTTAGGAAACCGCTCAATTTTTAGTTTTCGTGGGCCATTGATCAACTTTGGTGACTATGATTATGGGTTGTACTATAGTTGTTCATTTAGGCTGATTTTCCATCACCTTTCACAGACCTTCAGTTTTTTTTTGTGTTATGGCCACATTTAGGAAACCGCTCGAGTTTGAGTTTTCGCACTCTATTGATAAACTTTGGTAACTACGGTTGTCGATTGTACGGTAATTGTGCATTATGGACGCTAATTTTCCATTGCCTTTTGTGAACCTTCATTTTTTGTTGAGTTATAGCCGCAATTAGGAAACTACTCATGTTTGAGTTTTTTGTGGGCTGCTGATCAACTTTGGTGACTACAATTGTTGGTTGTACTCTAGTTGTGCATTTTGCACACTAATTTTCCATCATCTTTCTCGAATCTCAATTTTTTTTGAGTTATAGCTGCATTTAGGAAACCGCTCTTGTTTGAGTATTTGTCGGCCATCGATCAACTTTAGTGACTACGATTATGGATTGTATTGCAGTTGTTCATTCTGCATGCTAATATTCCCTCGCCTTTGGCCAACCTTTATTTTTTGTTGACTGATTGCCACATTTAGGAAACTTATCGTGTTTGAGTTATTTTGGTCCGTCAATTCAATTTTGTGACCATGATTGTGGATTGTACTACAGTTATGTATTCTGCAAGCTAATTTTCTATCGCCTTTTCCCAACCTTCATTTTTTGTTGAATTATAGCCACATTTTTTAAACCACTCGTGTTTGAGTTTTCGTGGGTCAATGATCAACTTTGGTGACTACGATTATGGATTGTACTGTAGTTTTGCATCATTCTACGTGTTAATTTTATATTGCCTTTTGTGAACCTTAATTTTTTGTTGAGTTATAGTCAGATTTGGGAAACCCCTCGTGTTTGAGTTTTCATGGGCCATCAATCAACTTTGGTGACTACGATTGTGGATTGCATTGCATTTGTGCATTTTGCATGCTAATTTTCCATCATGTTTTGCAAATCTCCATTTTTGTTGACTTATAGCCACATTTAGGATACCGCTCATGTTTGAGTTTTCATGGACCATCGATCATCTTTGGTGACTGCGATTGTGGATTGTACTCCAGTAGTGCATTCTACACTCTAATTTTCCATTGCCTTTCGTGAACCTTCATTGTTTTGAGTTATAACCACAATTAGGAAACCATAAGTTTTCAAGATTTCAACGGCAATCGATCGACTTTGGTGACTATGATTGTTGATTGTACTGTAGTTATGTATTTCACGAACCTTTATTTTTTGTTGAGTTATAGCTGCATTTAGGAAATCACTCGTGTTTGAGTTTTCATGGTTCGTTGATCCGATTTGACGACTAAAATTATGGATTGTACTACAGTTGTGCAATCTAACACTAATTTACCATCGCCTTTCGTGAACCATCATTTTTTGTTGAGTTATAGTTACATTTAGGAAACTGGTCGTGTTTGAATTTTTGTGGGCCATCGATCAACTTTGGTGACTACAATTGTGGATTGTACTACAGTTGTGCATTTTGCATGCTAATTTTCCATCACCTTTCACCAACCTTTATTTTTTAGTGAGTTATAGCCACATTTAGGAAACTACTTGTGATTGAGTTTTCGTAGGTCGTTTATTAACTTTGATTACTATGATTGTGGAATGTGCTAAGTTGTGCATTCTGCACGCTAATTTTCTATAGCAGTTCATGAACCTTCTTGTTTTTTTGAGTTATAGTCGCATTTAGGATACTGATCATGTTTGAATTTTCATGGGCCATCAATCAACTTTGGTGACTACGATTGTGGATTGTACTACAATTGTGCATTCTGCATCCTAATTTTCCATTGCCTTTGGCCAAACTTTTTTTTTTGTTGAGTTGTAGCTACATTTAGGAAACTACTCGTGTTTGAGTTTTCATGGGCCATCGATCAACTTTGAAGACTCTGATTGTGGATTGTACTGCCATTGTGCATTACTTTGCATGCTAATTTTCCATCGCCTTTCGCAAACTTCCATTTTTTATTGAGTTATAGCCATATTTAGGAAACCGCTTGTGTTTGAGTTTTCATGGGCCATCAATCAAATTTGGTGACTATGATTATGGTTTGTACTGTAGTTGTCCATTTTGCACGCGAATATTCCATCGCCTTTCACAAACCTTCATTTTTTGTTGAGCTATAGCCACATTTGGGAAACTGCTCGCGTTTGAGTTTCCGTGGGGCATCGATGAACTTTGGTGACTATGATTGTGGATTGTACTATAGTTGTGCATCCTTCTACACGCTAATTTTAAATTACATTTTGCGAACCTTTTTTTTGTTGAGTTATGGCCGCATTCAACAAACTGCTTGTGTTTGAGTTTTCATGGGCCATTGATCAACTTTGGTGAATATAATTCTTAATTGTACTACTGTTTTGCATTATGAATGTTAATTTTCCATCGTCTTTCACAAACCTTAATTTTTTGTTATGTTATAGCCACATTTAGGAAACCGCTCATCTTTGAGTTTTTGTGGGCCATCGATCAACTTTGGTAACTATGATTGTTGATTGTACTGCTATTGTGCATTCTGCACTCTAATTTTCCATCACCTTTCGTTAACCTTCATTTTTTGTTGAGTTATAGCCGCATTTAGTAAACCGCTCGCGTTTGAGTTTTTGTGGGCCATTGATGAACTTTGGTAACTACGATTGTGGATTGTAGTGTAGGTGAGCATTTTACATGCTAATTTTCCATCCCCTTTCATGAAGCTTCAATTTTTGTTGAGTTATTGCCATACATAAGAAACCACTCGTGTTTGAATTTTTGTTGGCCATCGATCAACTTTGGTTAGTATGATTGTGTATTTTACAACAATTTTACATTCTGCATGCTAATTTTTCATCGCCATTCGTCAACCTTCATTTTTTTTTAAGTTATACCCGCATTTAGGAAACCATCCCTATTTGAGTTTTTGTTGGCCATTGGCCAACTTTGGTGATTACGATTATGGATTGTACTACAATTATGCACAACTACAGTGTAATCAACAATCGTAGTCACCGAAGTTGATTGATATAGCCCACGAAAACTCAAACACAAGCATTTTCCTAAATGCGGCTGTAACTAAACAAAAGATAAAGGTTCATGAAAGGCAACTAAAAATATGTATATAGAATGCACAACTACAGTACAATCCACAATCATAGTCACCAAACTTCAATGGCCGACAAAAACTCAAACGTGAGCAATTTCCTAAATGCGGCTATAACTCAACAAAAAAGGAATGTTCATGAAAGGCGAACGAAAATACGTGGACAGAATGGACAACTACAGTTCAATGCAAAATCGTAGTCACGAAAGTTGATAGATGGTCCACAAAAACTGAAACATAAGCGATTTGCTAAGTGCGTCCATAATTCAATGAAAAATGAAGGTTCGCGAAAGGCGATAGAACATACACGTATTGAATGCACAACTACAGTGTAATCCACAATCGTAGTCATCAAAGTTGATCGATTGCCCAGAAAAACTCAAACATGATAGTTTTCCTAAATGCTGTTATAACTCAACAAAAATTGAAGGTTCATGAAAGGCAAATAAAAATATGCGTATAGAATGTACAACTATAATACAATCCACAATCATAGTCACCAAAATTGATTGATGGCCCAAAAAAATTCAGACGAGCCATTTCCTAGATGCAGCCACAACTCAACAAAAAGTGATAGAAAATACATGTATAGAATGGACAACTATGTTGTAATCCATAATCGTAGTCCCCAAAGCTGATCAAATTTGATCAATGGCCTAGGGAAAACTCAAACACAAGCCTTTTGCTAACTGCGAGTACAACTCAACAAAAAAGGAAGGTTTAGGAAAGGCGATAGAAAATTCACATATAGAATGCACAATTAATGTGTAATCCACAAGCGTACTCACCAAACTTGATTCATGACCCACAAAAACTCAAACTCGAGCAATTTCCTAAATGCGGCTATAATTCAACAAAAAATGGAGGTTCACAAAATCAGATTGAAAATTAACATTCATAATGCACAACTATAGTGCAATGCACAATTGTAGTCACCAAAGTTGATCAATGGCCCACGAAAACTTAGACACGAGCATTTTCCTATATTCGGGTATAACTGAAAAAAAACTGAAGTTTCGTGAAAGGTGATTAAATATATGCATACATAAAGCACAACTACAGTACAATCAACAATTGTAGTCACCAAAGTTTGTCGATGGCCCACAAAAACTCAAACATGAGCGGTTTGATAAATGCAACTATAACTCAACCAAAACTTAAACATGAGCACTTTCTGAAGTGTAGTTACAATTCAATGAAAAATGAAGGTTCACGAAAGCCAATAGAAAATACACGTATAGAAGCACAACCATAGCATAATCCACAACTGTAGTCACCAAAGTTGATCGATGGCCCAAAAAAACTCAAACATGAGCAATTTCCTAAATGTGGCTATAACTCAATAAAAATTGTAGGTTCCCCAAAAGAAATAGAAAATACACATATAGAATGCACAACTACAGTGTAATCCACAAGCGTAGTCACCAAAGTAGTTCAATGGCCAACAAAAATTAAAACATGTGTGGTTTCCTAAATGCCGCTATAACTCAAAAAAATCAAGGTACACGAAAGGCAATAGAAAATTAGCATTCATAATGAACAACTACAGTGCAATCCACAATCGTAGTCACCAAAGTTCATCGATAGCCTACAAAAACTCAATCACAAGCAGTTTCCTAAATTTGTCTATATCTCATCGAAAGATGAAGGTTCACGAAAAGTGATAGAAAATACGCATACAGATTGGACAACTACAGAGCAATCCACAATCATAGTCACCAAAGTTGATTGATGGCCCATGAAAACTCAAACACGAGAGGTTTGCTAAGTGCGGCTATAACTCAATGAAAAATTAAGTTTCGCAAAAGGTGATAGAAAATATGCATTTAGAATGTATAACTATAGTGTAATCAATAATCGTAGACACCAAAGTCCCCAAGGGTCGCACATACACTCCCTTGGGGGAGCCCAAAAACTGTATGACCCAGGGCAATTCAAACCATCATGGTGTGATGATAATGCCTTCTGTGCTTACCACCAGGCTAAAGGACATAAGACATCGTCGTGTCGACAAATCAAAAATATTGTGCAAGACGTTATCGAGAGTTGAATAATCGAGTTTGGTGGGCCATAATTTCCATCAAATGCCAACTGTACCATTCATAAGAGCCCATTGCAAGACCATGGTTCTAATAATGCTTCCACGTTAGGTCCTAAGACAAACAATAGTCAAGCCAATTACGCCCGCGCCCATTATGACTATTCCAGTGGACCTACTATAAACAATGTCCGAACTGATGATGAATACATCAACACCATTACAGTCAAATGAGCACCCCAATGCAATGCCACTACTTGAAGTGGCAAGGTCACCATAGCTGGTCTGCCTCCCGCTAGGAAACCTAAGATTACCATACCTGGTCCATCTCCTAGGCAATCACAACCTGCGTCGACCACAAAGCAATGGCAACCTAAGAGGTAGTTTAACCTTATCGACTAGCTTGGAAACACTCCCATGCAGATTTTCATACTTGAGGTGCTTCGCATCTCTCCCACGCATAAGGCTATCTTGGATAAAACCATGCAAGAGTCATCCATCCCTAAGGATATTGATTTCAACCAATTTGAGACCATGGTGGGATACCTCACTACAACTCACCATGTCACCTTTTCTGATTAAGATTACTCATCACCCAAGACTAACCATAACGATGCATTACACATTGAAACAAAGAGTATAGTCATAAAAGAATATGATGAAGAATGTTCTTGACAAGGATTTATTTCTATTCCTAGTAGTGTGGGACCAGTCATTGGGTATACAACTTGCCAAGTGTTGGATCTAGAATTACCTTACAACATCTTGCTCGATCGCCCATGGATTCATGCCCTAAAAGTCGTTCCCTCCACATATCACCAATGGTTAAAATTCCCATTTGACGACACAGAAATCACCATATATGGAGACCCCGACCCTTTTCAATATTGCACCAACCTAAGGGGTATTTTTGAAAATTGAGTGCCCATCAATCGAGAAGCTCCTGGCTCATCTTCTTCCAAATACATTGACTCATCCACACTAGCATCATCTTCCATGTCCACTCCGTCCACATCTTCCACATTTCCTAAGGATGTGTCCAATGACAAGATCCAGGACCTACGATGTGGAGAATTCAAACTACATACGACATATAGCATCAAAACAATACCCAAGTCTCTGAAGATCTATGGTTGACCGAATGGAACCCTAAGAAATTTTCAAAGTTCCACAAAAAATAGTTTTCATAAATGGGGAGACATGAGTAACAAGGACCTTGCATATATTACAGGATGGCTCTATAAAGAAATGGCTGACCTACCCCCATTACCAGTTAAGAAATATGGCAAGGGATATGACCTGATGAAGGCTAAGGGCTATGATGGCACTAGTGGCCTAGGCAGAAATAAAACTAGACGAAGATAGCCCATAAAATATTTCAAAATACCAAAGTATCTTGGATTAGGGTATTGCCCGATAATGACGACCGACGTACCAATGGACTTTCGAGTGAGCGCATGCATGCTTCAGAAAGTGTTGAGACTACTAAGGAAACCTTTACCAACACCGACTCCCAAGAGTGGGAATTATAGCAAAATGTAAAGCCATTTAAACAAAAGTTACGCAAAATGCATCCTCAGGTCGCTCTACTGGTCAAGGCCGAGTTGAAAAAACTTCTAGACGTTGAGTTCATACGATCTATTGATTATGTTGAATGGATATCTAACCTTGTGCCAGTAACAAACCCAAATGGAATGATCTGAGTCTGTACATACTGCTGGAATGTCATGCCATTTGGTTTTAAAAATGTAGGCACCACATATCAGAGGGCTATGACAACAATCCTTCATGACATGATGCATAAAATAATGGAAGATTATGTAGATGAATTTCTAGCTAAATCAGTAACAAGAAAAGATCATCTAAAGGTGTTAGACACAATTTTTAAGAGACTAGAAGAATACAAAGTCTGACTGAATCCTAAGAAATGTGTCTTTGGCATAACATTGGGTAAACTCTTGCGATACATAGTTTCTCGAAGAGGCATTGAAGTTGATCCAAAAAAAGTCAAAGCCATCATGCACATGCCTCCTCCTAGAGGAATAAGCGAACTCAGGACATTATAGGGCAGGGTACAATCTATCCGGCGCTTTATAGCACAATTGGCTGACAAGTGTCAACCATTCCAATATCTTCTGTGTAATGGCATCCCCTTTGTGTGGACAGATAAATGCCAAGAATATTTTCAACAAATAAAAGATTACTTATTGTCACCACTAGTCCTCATGCCACCCATTCATGGAAAACCCTTGATCTTATACATCTATGCCACTAATTCGGCACTAGGGGCATTACTAGCACAAAATGACCAAGAAGAAAAAGAAAGGGCCATCTATTATATCAGTCAGACACTGGTTGGGTATGAACTAAATTACACATCAATTGAACATGCTTGTCTAGCAGTTGTCTTTGTAGCTCATAAGCTAAGACATTACATGTTGAGCCATCAGACACAGTTGGTAGCAAAGATTGTCTTTGCAGTTGTTTCCTAAATGCGGCTATAACTCAACAAAAAATGAAGTTTCGCATAAGGTGAAGGAAAATTACCGTGCAGAATGCCCAACTGTAGTATAATCCACAATTGTGGTCACCAAATTTAATCGATGGCCCACAAAAAATCAAACATGAGTGGTTTCACAAATGTGGCTATAACTCAAGAAAAAATGAAGGTTCATGAAAAATGATTTAAAATTAGCATGCAAAATTTACAACTACAATACAATCCACAATCCTATGCACCAAAGTTTATCGACGACCCATGAAAACTCAAACACGATCGATTTCATAAATGCGGCTATAACTCAACAAAAAGTGGATGTTTGCGATCCACAATCATGGTAACCAATGTTCATCGATGACCCATGAAAACTCAAACACAGGTGATTTCATAAATGCGGCTATAACTCAAAAAAAAGTGAATGTTCAGGAAAGGTGATGAAAATTTAGCGTACATAATGCAAAACTACAGTACAATCTACAATAGTGGTCACCAAAGTTGATCAATGGCCCAAGAAAACTCAAATACAATAATCTAACTCAACAAAAAGTGAAGGTTCATGAAAGGCAATGGAAAATTAGCGTGGAAAAATGCACCACTGTAATACAATCCACAATTGTAGTCACCAAAGTTGATCAATGGCCCATGAAAACTCAAACACGACCAGTTTCCTAAATGCAACTATAAGTCAAGAAAAAATAAAGGTTCACAAAAGGTAATGGAAAATTAGCGTGCAAATTGCAGAACTGTAATACAATCGTAGTCACCAAAGTTGATCGATGGCCCATGAAAAATAAAACACAAATGGTTTCCTAAATGCAGCTGTAACTTAGGAAAAAATGAGGTTTGGTAAAGGCAATGGAAAATTAGTATGCAGAATGTACAACTGCAATACAATCCACAATCGTAGTCACCAAAGTTGATTGATGGCCCACGAAAATTCAAACATGAGTGGTTTCCTAAATGCAGCTATAACTGAACAAAAAATGAAAGTTGGTGAAAGGCAATGGAAAATTCGTGTGCAAAATGCACAACTGTAGTACAATCCAGAATCGTAGTCACCAAAGTTGATCGATGGCCATTGAAAACTAAAAGATGAGTGGTTTCCTAAATGTGGCTATAACTTAATAAAAAATGAAGGTTCAACAAACGTGCTTGAAAACTAGTGTGCAGAATGTACAACTGTTGTACAAACTACAATCGTAGACACCAAACTTGACCGATGGCCCACAAAAACTCAAACACCAGTGGTTTCCTAAATGCGGTTATAACTCAACAAAAAATGAAGATTCTCGAAAGGCGATGGAAAGTTTGTGTATAGAATGTGCAACTACAGTACAATCCAAAATCGTAGTCACCAAAGTTGATTGATGGCCCACAAAAACTCAAACACGAGCAGTTTCCTAAATGTGGCTATAACTCAACAAAAAATGAACGTTTGTGAAAGGAAATGGAAAATTAGTGCTCAAAATGCAGAACTATAGTATAAACAACAATTGTAGTCACCAAAGTTGATTGATTGCCCACAAAAACTCAAACACAAGTGGTTTCCTAAATGGGGCTATAACTCAACAAAAATTCAAGGCTCGTGAAAGGCGATGGAAAATTAGCATTCAGAATACACAACTATAGTATAATCCAATATCATAGTCACAAAAGTTAATCAATGACCCACAAAAACTCAAACACGAGTGGTTTGCTAAATGCGGCTATAACCCAATAAAAAATGAAGGTTCATGAAAGGTGATTGAAAATTAGAATGTTGAATGGAAAAATGCACTAAAATCCACTATCGTAGTCACCAAAGTTGATCGGTGGACCACGAAAACCCAAACACGGGAGGTTTCCTAAATGCGGATATAACTCAATGAAAAATGAAGGTTCACGAAAGGCGGTAGAAAATTAGCGTGCAGTATGCACAACTATAGTATAATCCACAATTTTAGTCACAAAAGTTGATCGATGGCCCATGAAAACTCAAACATGAGCGGTTTCCTAAATATAGCTATAACTCAACAAAAAATGAAGCTTGGCAAAATGGGTTGGAAAATTAGTGTGCGGAATGCACAACTGCAATACAATCCACAATCATAGTCACCAAATTTGATTGATGCCCAATGAAAACTCAAACACGAGTGGCTTCATAAATGTGGCTATAACTCAACAAAACATGAAGGTTCGCGAAAGGCGATGAAAAATTAGCATGCAGAATGCACAACTGGAATACAATCCACGATCATAGTCACCAAAGTTGATTGATGGCTGATGAAAACTCAAACATGAGCGGTTTCCTAAATGTGGCTATAACTTAACAAAAAATGAAAGTTCGTGAAAGCCGCAGAACTGCAGTACAATCAACAATCGTTGTCGCCAAAATATCAAACACATGTGGTTTTTTAAATATGACTACAAGTCAAAAAAATATGAAGGTTGTTGAAAGGAGATTGAAAATTAGTGTGTAGAATGCACAACTATACTACAATCCATAATCGTAGTCACCAAAGTTGATCAATGCCGCACAAAAACTCAAACACGAGCAGTTTCCTAAATGCGGCAATAACTCAAAAAAAATAATGTTCATGAAAGGCAATGGAAAATTAGAGTGTGGAATGCATAGCTATAGTGCAATCCATAATCCTACTCACCAAAGTTGATTGATGGCCCATGAGAACTCAAACACGAGTGTTTCCTAAGTGTGGCTATAACTCAACACAAAATGAAGGTTCAAGAAATGTGATGGAAAATTAGTGTGCAGAATGCCCAGCTAGACTACAATCGACAATCGTAGTCACCAAAGTTGATTCATGGCCAACAAAAACACAAACACAAGTGGTTTCCTAAATGCGGCTATAACCCAACACAAAATGAAGGTTCACGAAAGGTGATGGAAAATTAGCATCCAGTATGTAGAGCTACAGTACAACCCACAATCATAGTCACCAAAGTTGATCGACAGCCCACGAAAACTCAAACACTAGTGGTCTCCTAAATGTGGCTATAACTCAACACATTATCAAGGTTTGCAATACATGATGGAAAATTAGTGTGTAGAATGCACAATTGCAATACAATCCATAATCGTGGTCACAAAAATTGATGGAAGATTCATGAAAACTCAAACATGAATAGTGTCCTAAATGTGGCTATAACTCAACAAAGAATGAAGGTTCATGAAAGATGATGGAAAATTACAATGCAAAATGCACAACTATGTTACAATCCATAATCGTGGTCACCAAATTTAATCAATGGCCCAAGAATTTTCAAAAACTGGCCTACAAAAACTCAAACATGAGTGGTTTCCTAAATGCGGCTATAACTCAACGAAAAAATAAAGTTCACGAAATTTCAAATAACATACACGTAGAGAATGGACAACTACAATGCCATCCACAATCGTAGTTACCAAAGTTCATCTATGGCCTGCAAAAACTGACACACATGAGCAGTTTCCTAAATATGGCTATAACTGAACGAAAATGGAAGGTTAGTAAAAGGGGACAAAAAATACGTATATAGAATTCACAACTACGTTGCAATCCACAATCGTAGTCACCAAAGTTGATCAATGGCCCATGAAAATTCAAACATGAGCAATTTCCTAAATGCAGTTATAACTCAACAAAACATCAAGGTTCGTGAAAGGCGATAGAAAATATGCGTATAGAATACACAATTACAGTGTAATCCACAACCATAGTCACCAAAGTTGAAAGATGGCCCAAGAAAACAAAAACACAAGCGGTTTCCTAAGTGTAGATATAACTGAACGAAAAATTAAGGTTCACGAAAGGTGATAGAAAATACACGAATATAATGCACAACTACAATTTAATCCACAATCGTAGTCACGAAAGTTGATTGATGGCCCAAAAAATGTCAAGCATGAGCAGTTTCCTAAATGTGGCTATAACCCAACAAAAATTGAAGGTTCTAGAAAGGCAATAGAAAATATGTGTATAGAATGCTAAACTACACAATCCACAAGCGTAGTACCAAAGTTGATCGATCACCCACAAAAACTCAAACGTGAGCGATTTCCTAAATATGGATATAACTTTAAAAAAAAGGAAGATTCACGAAACGAAATAGAAAATATGCATATAGAATTAACAACTACAATGCAATCCACAATTGTTGTCACCAAAGTTGATCGATGGCTGACAAAAACTCAAACACGAGCAGTTTCCTAAATACGGTTATAACTAAATGAAAAATGAAGGTTCATGAAAGGGGATAGAAAATACGCGTATAGAATTAACAACTATAGTGCAATCCACAATCGTTGTGACCAAAGTTGATCAATGGCCCACTAAAACTCAAACACGAGTAGTTTCATAAATGCGGCTATAACTCAACAAAAAATGAGGGTTCATGAAAAGAGATAGAAAATATGTGTATAGAATGCACAACTACAGTGAATCCACAATCGTAGTCACCAAAGTTGATTGATAGCACAGAAAAATTCAAACATGAGAATTTTCCTGAACGCGGCTATAACTCAACAAAAAATGAAGGTTCATGAAAGGTGATTAAAAATATGCGTACATAATACACAACTACAGTATAATCCACAATCGTAGTCACCAAAGTTGATCAATGCCCGACAAAAACTCAAACATGAGTGGTTCCCTAATTGCAGGTATAACTCAATAAAAAATGAAGGTTGATGAAAGGTTATAGCAAATACCCATACATAATGGACAACTACAGTGCAATCCACAATCATAGTAACCAAACTTGATTGATGGCCCATGAAAACACAAACACGAGCCGTCTCGTAAGTACGGCTATAACTAAAAGAAAAAATAATGTTCTTGAAAGGCAATAGAAAATACGCGTATAGAATGCACAGCTACAGTCTAATCCACAATTATAGTCACCAAAGTTAATCGATAGCTCACGAAAACTCAACAAAATATGAAGGTTTGCGAAAGGAAATAGAAAATACACATATAGAATGCACAACTACAGTGCAATCCACATGCGTAGTCACCAAAGTTGATCAATGCCCCATGAAAACTCAAACTTGAGCGGTTTCCTACAAAATATTAAAGGTGATTAAAAATATTCGTACAAAATGCACAACTACAGTACAATCCACAATCATAGACACCATAGTTGATCGATGGCCCATTAAAATAAAAACATTAGTTGTTTCCTAAATGTGGCTATAACTCAACAAAAAATGAAGGCTTGCGAAAGGCAAGAAAATACACGTAGAGAATGGACAACTACAGCCCCATCCACAATCGTAGTCACCAAACTTGACCAATGGCCCATGAAAGTTGAAACACGAGCGGTTTCTTAAGTGCAATTATAGCTCAACAAAAAATGAATTTTCACGAAAGGCAATAGAAAATATGCGTATAGAATGCACAACTATAGTGTAGTTCACAATCGTAGTAACCGAAGTTGATCCATGCCCACGAAAAGTCAAACAAGAGCATTTTCCTAAATGTGCCTATAAATCAATAAAAAATGAAGGTTAGTGAAAGGTTGTAGATAGTACACGTAAAGAATGCACAACAATAGTGCAATCCACAATCGTAGTCACCAAATTTGATTGATGGCCCACGAAAACTCAAACACGAGTAGTTTCTTAAGTGTGGCTATAACTCAATGAAAAATGAAGCTTTGCGAAAGTCATTAGAAAATACGCTTATAGAATGCAAAACTATAGTGTAATCCACAATCATAGTCACCAAAGTTGAACGATGGCCCACAAAAACTCAAACACGAGCGGTTTCCAAAATGCGATTATAACTCAACCAAAAATAAAGATTCATGAAAGGCGATAGAAAATTATCATTCATAATGTACAACTACAGTGTAATCCACAATCATAGTAACCAAAGTTTATCAATGGCCGACGAAAATTCAAAGATGAGCAGATTCCTAAATAAGGCTATAACTAGACAAAAAGTGAAGGTTTGTGAAAGCTGATTAAAAACCGGACAATCTGGGTCTCTTGAGCACAGGAGTAGCTATAAAACCCATATTTTTTATTTTCCCAAAAAAAACATGTTTCGTAGTTTCTATTTTTGAGGGGTTCTTGAAAAGGACGTTCTTGGTCTACTCAGATTCACATTCTCTACAAAACCCATTTATCCCATTTTTCATAAAATGATTGAAAAACTTTGCCTCTATTACCTCCACTACTAAAAAATCTATCTTTTTCAAAAAGTTTTTTTTTTTTAAATGGACGATCTGGGTCTCTTTAGCACATGAACACCTATAAAACCCATATTTTCAATTTTCCAAAACAAATTGTTTCATAGATTTTATTTTTGAGGGTTCTGGATGAAAAAATATTTTTGAAAATAAGGATGATCTAGGTCTACTCAAATATTTCATAAAAAGATTCAAAAAATTTTCTATTACCTCTCCTTACTACTTTTTAAATAAAATCTATCTTTTTCAAGAACAACCTTTTTTTTTCAAAAAAAAGATGATCCGGGTCTACTTAGAAAGACAATCTCTACAAAACCCATTTCTTAGATTTTTCATAAGAAGATTCGATAAATTTTCCTTTATTACCTCGACTGCCTCTACTTTTCAAAAAAATATTTCTTTTTCAAAAACAACTTAGGTTTTCAAAAAGCAAACGATCTGGGTCTCTTTGAGCACACAAGCACCTATAAAACCCATATTCTCGATTTACCCAGAAAAAATTCTTTCGTAGATTCTATTTTTGAGGGGTTCTTGCATGTTGGTAAATTATTAGTATTTCAAAAAGAGGACGATATGGGTGTTACTGAGAATGGCATTGTCTACAAAACCCATTTTTCATAAAAAGAATCAAAAAATTTGCTTCTGTTACCTCTATTGCTTCTACTTTTCAAAAAGATATATCTTTTTCAAGAAGTTTTTTTACAAAAAACAAACGATCTAGGTCTAAGCACACAAACACCTATAAAACCCATATTTTCAATTTTCCAAAAAAAATAGTTTCGTAGATTCTATTTTTGAGGGGTTCTTGCATGTTGGTGAAAATTTAGTTTTTCAAAAAAAGACGATCTGGGTCTACTCAAAATGACATTCTTTAGAAAACCCATTTCTTAGATTTTTCATTAAAAGATTCAAAAAAATTGTCTTGGTTACCTCTATTGCTTCTACTTTTCAAAAAAATCTGTCTTTTTGAAGAACAAATATTTTTTTCAAAAACCAGACAATCTAGGTCTCTTTAGCACATGGGCACCTATAAAACCCATATTTTAGATTTTCCAAAAAAAAATTGTTTTGTAGAATTTTTTTTAGAGGGCTTCTTGCATGTTGGTGAAAAATTAGTTTTTCGAAAAAAAGATGATCTAGGTCTTCTCAGAACAACAATCCCTACAAAACCCATTTATCAGATTTTTGATAAAAAAATTCAAAAAGTTTGCCTCTATTACCTCTACTGCTTCTACTTTTTAAAAAAATCTATCTTTTTCAAGAACAACCTTTTTTTTTTAAAAATGGACAATCTGGGTTTCTTGAGCTCTTGAGCATCTATAAAACCCATATTTTTTATTTTCCCAAAAAAATTGTTTCGTAGATTCTATTTTTGAGGGGTTCTTGCATGTTGTCAAAAATTAGTTTTTCGAAAAAAGGACGATCTGTGTCTACTCAGAATGATATTCTCTACAAAACCCATTTATTCAGTTTTTCATAAAAAATATTCAAAAAATTTACCTTTTTTTACCTCTACTGCTTCTACTTTTCAAAAACATCTATCTTTTTCCAGAATAACTTATTTTTTTTTTAAAAAAACAATCTGGGTCCATTTAGCACATGAGTACCTACAATAACCATATTTCAATTTCCAAAAAAAAAATTGTTTCATAGATTCTATTTTTTGAGGGGTTCTTAATGTTTTTCAAAAATTAGTTTTTTGAAAAGAGGAAGATTTGCATCTACTCATAATGACATTCTCTAGAAAAACCAATTTCTCATATTTTTCATTAAAAGATTCAAAAAAATTGCCTCTGTTACCTGCACTGCTTCTACTTTTCAAAAAAATCTATCTTTTTCAAGAACTTATTTTTTCAAAAACCGGACGATCTAGGACACTTGAGAATATGAGTACCCATAAAACCCATATTTTCAATTTTCCAAAAAAAAATTGTTTCGTAGATTCTATTTCTAAGGGGTTCTTTCATGTTGGTGAAATATTAGTTTTTCGAAAAAATGACGATCTGGGTCTACTCAGAATGACATTCTCTAAAAAACCCATTTATCCCATTTTTCATAAAAGGATTGAAATTTTTTGCCTTTGTTACCTCTACTGCTTCTACTTTTCAAAAAAATCTTTTTCAAAAACTTAATGTCTCAAAAAATGGATGATTCGTGTCTCTTTAGAACACGAGCGGTTTCCTATATGCAACTATAAATCAACGAAAATGAAGGTTCGTGAAAGGCGATAGAAAACACGTGTATAGAATGAACAACTATAGTGTAATCGACAATCATAGTCACCAAAGATTATGGATGGCCCACAAAAACTCAAATACGAGTAGTTTCCTAAATGTAGCTATAACTCAAAAAAAAATGAAGGTTCACTAAAGGCGATAGAAAATACGCATATAGAATGGACAACTACATTGCAATCCACAATTGTAGTCACCAAAGTTGATCGATGGCCCATAAAAACTCAAACACGAACAGTTTCCTATGTGTGGGTATAACTAAGCAAAAAATAAAGGTTCACGAAAGGTGATAGAAAATATGCTTATAGAATGCACAAGTACAGTGTAATTTACAAGCGTAATCACCAAAGTTGATCGATGACCCACGAAAACTCAAAATCGAGCGGTTTCGTAAATATGGCTATAACTCAACAAAAAATTAGGGTTCTTGAAAGGCGATAGAAAATACACATACAAAATGCACAACTATAGTGCAATCCACAATCATAGTCTCCAAACATGATCGAAGGCCCATGAAAACTCAAACATGAGGGGCTTCCTAAATGCAGCTCTAACTCAACAAAAAATAAAGGTTTGTGAAAGGTGATTAAAAATATGAGTACAAAATGCACAACTATAGTACAATCCACAATCGTAGTCACCAAAGTTGATTGATGGTCCACAAAAACTCAAACATGAGCGGTTTCCTAGATGTAGTTATATAACTCAACAAAAAGTGAAGCTTCACAAAAGGGGATAGAAAATATGCATATAGAATGCAAAACTACAATATAATCCACAATCGTAATCACCAATGTTGATCGAAGGCCCACAAAATACTCAAACATGAGGGGCTTCCTAAATGCGGCTATAACTCAACAAAAAATGAAGGTTCATGAAAGACAATACAAAATGCGCGTATAGAATGCACAACTAGAGTGTAATCCATAAGCATTACAACCAAAGTTGATCGATGGCCCACGAAAATTCAAACTTAAGAGGTTTCTTAAATGCAATTATAACTCAGCAAAAAATGAAGGTTAGCAAAAGGCAATAGAAAATATGTGTACAGAACAGACAACTATAGTGCAATCCGAAATTGTAGTCACCAAAGTTTATTGATGGCCCAAGAAAATTCAAACAAGAGCGGTTTCCTAAATGCGGCTATAACTAAAAAAAAGATGAAGTTTCCTGAAAGGCGATTAAAAATATGCGTACAAAATGCACAACAAAGCTACAATCCATAATCATAGTTAGTAAAGTTGATCGATGGCCAACAAAATCTCAAACATGAGCATTTTCCTAAATGCGGCTATAACCCAACAGAAAAAGAAGTTTGTGAAAGGTGATAGAAAATATGTGTATACAATGGAAAGCTATAGTGTAATCCACAAGCATAGTCAACAAATTTGATCATTGGCCCAAGAAAACTCAAACTCAAGTGGTTTCCTAAATGTGGCTATATCTCAACAAAAAATGAAGGTTCACAAAAGGTGATAGAAAATACACATACATAATGGAAAAATACAGTGCAATCCACAATCGTAGTCACCAAAGTTGATCGATGCCCCACGAAAATGCAAACATGAGTGGTTTCCTAAGTGCAGCTATAACTCAACGAAAAAATGAAGGTTCAAGAAAGGTTCAAGAAAATACGCGTATAGAATGCAAACCTATAGTGTAATCCACAATCATAGTCACCAAAGTTGATTAATGGCCCATGAAAATGCAATCCACATCGTAGTCACCAAAGTTGATTAATGGCCCATGAAAATTCAAACATGAGTGGTTTCACCAGTGCAGCTATAACTGAACAAAAAATGAAGTTTCATGAAAAGTGATTAAAAATATGCATTGAAACTGCAAAACTATAGTACAATCCACAATCTAATTCACCAAAGTTGATTGATGGCCCAAAAAAACTCAAACATGAGCAACTAGTTACCTAAATACAGCTATAGCTGAAGAAAAAATGAAGGTTCGCGAGAGGCAATAGAAAATACGTGTATAGAATGAACAACTATAGTGTAATCCACAAGTGTAGTCAAAGTTGATAGATAGCCCATGAAAACTGAAACACGAGTGGTTTCCTAAATGCAGCTATAACTCAACAAAAAATTGTTCATGAAAGGCAATCAAAAATACACGTACAAAATGCACAACCACAATGCAATCCACGTCCTAGTCACCAAAGTTGATTAATGGCCCATGAAAATTCAAACATGAGTGGTTTCACCAGTGCAGCTATAACTGAACAAAAAATGAAGTTTCATGAAAAGTGATAGAAAATATGCTTATAGAATGCACAACTACAATCTAATCCACAGATGTAGTTGCCAAAGTTGATCGATGGCTCATTAAAACTTAAACTCGAGCAATTTTCTAAATGCGGCTATAGCTCAAAAAAAAATGAAGGTTCACAAAAGGCGATAATGAATACACATAGAGAATGGAAAACTACAGTGCGATCACAAGCGTAGTCACCAAAGGTGACTGATGGCCCACGTAAAGTCAAACACGAGCTATTTCCTCAATAGAGCTATAACTCAACGAAAAATGAAGATTTGCAAAAGGCGATAGAAAATACGCATATAGAATGCTTAACTACAGTGTAATCCACAAGCGTAGTCACAAGAGATTATCGATAGCCCACAAAAACTCAAACACGAAAGTTGATAGTGGCCCACTAAAACTGAAACATGAGCGGTTTCATAAATGCGGCTATAACTCAACAAAAAATGAAGGTTTGTGAAAGGAGATTAAAAAAATGCATACAGAATACAAAACTAAAGTAAAACCCACAATCATAGTCACCAAAGTTCATCGATGGCCCAAACAATCTCAAACATGAGTGGTTTTCTAAATGCGGTTATAACTGAACAACAAATGAACACTCGTTAAAGGCAATAGAAAATACATGTATAGAATGTACAACTACAGTGTAATCTACAAGCATAGTCACCAAAGTTGATAGATGGCAAACTAGAACAGAAACACAAATGGTTTTATAAGTGCGGCTATAACTCAACAGAAAATGAAGGTTCGCGAAAGGTGATAGAAAATACGAATATAAAATGCACAACAATAATGTAATCCACAATCGTAGTCACCAAAGTTGATTGATGGCCCATGAAAACTCAAACACAAGCATTTTCATTAATGCGGCTATAAATGAACAAAAAATGAAGGTTCGTGAAACAGGATTAAAAATAAGTGTATAGAATGCACAACTATAGAACAATCCACAATTCTAGTCACCAAGGTTGATTGATGGTCCACAAAAACTCAAATATGAGCGGTTTCATAAATGTGGCTATAACTCAACAAAAAAGGAAGGTTCGCGAAAGGCGATAGAAAATTAACGTTTAGAATGCACAACTATAGTGCAATCCACAACCGTAGTCTCCAAAGTTGATCGATGGCCCACGAAAAGTCAAGTGGTAACCTAAATGTGGCATAACTCAACAAAAAATGAAGGTTCACGAAAATTGATAGAAAATACACGTGAAGAATGGAAAACTACAATACAATCCACAATTGTAGTCACCAAAGTTGATCGATGCCCCATTAAGACTCAAACATGAGCGGTTAACTAAATGCTTCTATTACTAAAAAGAATGAAGGTTCGCGAAAGGAAGTACAAAATACTCATATAGAATGCACAACTATAGTGTAATCCACAATCGTAGTCACCAAAGTTGAACGATGTTCCACAAAAATTTTAACACGAGCGATTTCCTGAATGTGGCTATAACTCAACAAAATTTACAACTACAGTGCAATCCATAATCGTACTCACCAAAGTTAATCGATGGACCACGAGACACAAACACGAGTGATTTCCTATGTGTGGCTATAACTCAACAAAAAAATGACGGTTCACAAAAGGCGATAGAAAATATGTGTATAGAATGCACAACTACATGTATAATCCACAATCGTAGTTACCAAAGTTGACCGATGCCCCAAGAAAACTCAAACATGAGTGGTTTCTTAAGTGCAGGTATAGCTCAGCAAAAAAAGAACGTTCGCGAAAGGCGATAGAAAATACGCATATAGAATGCACAACTACAGTGTAATGCACAATCATAGTCACCAAAGTTGATCGATGGCCCACAAATACTTAAACACGAACGATTTCCTAAATGCGGCTATAAATGAATAAAATATGAAGGTTCGTGAAAGGAGATTAAAAACCTGCATACAAAATGCACAACTATTGTACAATCCACAATCGTAGTCACCAAAGTTGATTGATGGCTCACAAAAAATGAAACAAGAGTGGTTTCCTAAATGCAGCTATAATTCAACAAAAATGAATGTTCCTGAAAGGCAATAAAAAATACATGTATAGAATGCACAACTACAGTGTAATCCACAATCATAGTCATGAAAGTTGATCGATGGCCCACAAAAACTCATACACGAGTGGTTTCTTCAATGAGGTTATAACTCAACAAAAAATGAAGGTTCATGAAAGGCGATAGAAAATACATGTACATAATGGACAACTATAGTGCAATCGATAACTATAGTCACCAAAGTTGATCCCCCATGAAAACTCAACCATGAGCGGTTTCCTAAATGCGGCTATAACTCAACAAAAAATGAAGGTTCCCGAAAGGCGATAGAAGTTCATTGATGTCCTTTGAAAACTCAAATTCGAGCAATTTCCTAAATGTGTCTATAATTGAGAAAATGAAGTTTCGTGAAAGGTGATTAAAAATATGCTTATAGAATGCATAACTATAGTACAATCCACAATCGTAGTCACCAAAGTTGATTGTTGGCCCTCAATAAGTCAAAGATGAGTGATTTCGTAAATATGACTATAAGTCAACGAAAAATGATGGTTCACGAAAGTGGACAGAAAATACGTATATATAATTGACAACTACTATGCAATCCATAAGTATAGTCACCAAAGTTGATCGATCGCCCAGAAAAGCTCAAACACAAGATGTTCCTAAATACGGCTATAACTCAACAAAAAATGAAGGTTCGTGAAAGGCATTGGAAACACGCGTATAGAATGGACAACTACTGTGCCATCCACAATCGTAGATTCTATTTTTGAGGGGTTCTTCCATGTTGGTGAAAAATTAGTTTTTCAAAATAAGGACAATTTGGGTCTACTCAAAACGACATTCTCTACAAAATTCATTTCTAAAATATTTTATAAAAAGATTCAAAAAATTTGCCTATGTTACCATATTTGCTTCCACTTTTCAAAAAAATCTATCTTTTTCAAAAGCAACTTATTTTTCAAAAAAATAGATGATCTGAACCTCTTCAACACACTAGCACCTATAAAACCCATATATTCGATTTTCCAAAAAAAATTGTTTCGTAGATTCTATTTTTGAGGTGTTCTTGCATGTTAGTGAAAATTTAGTTTTTTGGAATAAGAATGATTTGGGTCTACTAAGAATGACATTCTCTACAAAACCCATTTCTCAGATATTTCATAAAAAGATTAAAAAATTTAGCATTTGTTACCTCTACTACTTCTACTTTTCAAAAAAATCTATCTTTTTCAACAATAATTTTTTTTTTTTCAAAAACTAGACGATCTTGGCCTCTTTAGCACATGGGCACCTATAAAAACCCATTTTTTATATTTTCCAAAAAAAATTGTTTCATAGATTCTATTTTTTAGGGGTTCTTGCATGTTGGTGAAAAATTAGTTTTTTTCGAAAAAAGTACGATATGAGTCTATTCAAAACAACATTTGTTACAAAACCCATTTTTCATAAAAAACTTCAAAACATTTGCCTCTGTTACCTCTACTATTTCTACTCTTCAAAAAAATCTCTCTTTCAAAAACCTATTTTAAAAAAATGGATGATCTGAGTGTCTTTAGCTTTCGAGCACCTATAAAACCCATATATTCGATTTTCCCAAAAAAATTGTATCGTAGATTCTATTTTTGAGGGGTTCTTGCATGTTGGTGAAAAATTAGATTTTCGAAAAAAAGACGATCTGGGTCTACTCAGAACGACATTCTCTACAAATCTCATTTCTTAGATTTTTCATAAAAAGATTCAAAAAATTTGCCTCTCTACTACTACTTTTCAAAAAAATGTACCACTACAATGTAATCCACAATCATAATCACCAAACTTGATGATGGCCCACGAAAACTCAAACACCAGCGTTTTCCTAAATCGGTCTATAACTAAACAGAAAATGAAAGTTCGTGAAAGGCAATTAAAAATATGCATCAATCAACTTTGGTGACTACTTTGTGGATTGTATTATAGTTGTACATTTTGTACACATGTTTTTAATTGTCTCTCATGAACCTTTTTTATTTGTTGAGTTTTAGCCCCATTTAGGGAAAACGCTCGTGTTTGAGTTTTCGTGGGCCATCAATCAACTTAAAGACTACGATTTAGAATTGTACTGTAGTTTTTCATTTTGTACGTATTTATTTAATCGCCTTTCACGAGCCTTTATTTTTGTTGAGTTTTCACCACATTTAGAAAAACGCTCATGTTTGAGTTTTCGTGGGCCATCAATTAACTTTGGTGTCTACGATTATAGATTGCATTGTAGTTGTAATCAACAAGCGTAGTTACCAAAGTTGATCGATGGCCCATGAAAACTCAAACACGAGCAGTTTTCTAAATGCTGCTATAACACAACAAAAAATGAACGTTCGTTAAAGGCAATAGAAAATACTCATACAAAATGGAAAACTATAGTGAAATCCACAATCGTACTCACCAAAGTTGATCAACGGCCCACGAAAACTGAAACAAGAGTGGTTTCATAAAGTGGCTATAACTCAACAAAAAATGAAGGTTCACGAAAAGCAATCGAACATACTTGTATTGAATTCATAACTACAGTGTAATCTTCAATCGTAGTCAGCAAAGTCGATTGATGATCCTTGAAAACATAAACACAAGTCCTTTCATAAATGCGACGATAACTCAACAAAAAGTGAAGGTTCGTGAAAGGTGATTAAACATATGTGTATAGAATGTACAATGACAATAAAATCCACATTGTAGTCACCAAAGTTGATTGATGGCGTGCAAAAACTCAAAGATGAGCGGTTTCCTAAATGCGGCCATAACTCAACAAAAAATCAAGGTTTGCAAAAGGCAATAGAAAATACTTGTATAGAATGCTTGTGTAGTCCACAATCGTAGTGCCCAAAGTTGATCAAAGTTGATCGATGGCCTTCGAAAACTCAAGCTCGAACAATTTCCTAAAAGTGCATACAACTCAACAAAAAATGAAGGTTCACAAAAGGTGATAGAAAATTCGCATATAGAATCCTCAACTATTGTGTAGTCCATAAGCATAGTCACCAAAGTTGATCGATGGCCCATGAAAACTCAAGCATGAGCGTTTTCCTAAATGCAACTATAACTCAACAAGAAATGAACCTTCTATATTCATATTTTCTATCGCCTTTCATGAACCTTCATTTTTTGTTGAGTTATAGCCGCATTTAGTAAACCACTCGTGTTTCAGGTTTGGTGGGCCATCGATCAACTTTGGTGACTACGATTGTGGATTGTACTGTAGTTGTCCATCTTGTACGCGTATTTTCTATTGCCTTTTGAGAACCTTCATTTCTTTTTGAGTTACAGCCACATTTAATAAACCACTCGTGTTCAAGCTTTCTTGGGCCATCGATTAACTTTGGTGACTACGCTTGTGGATTACACTCTAGTTGTGAATTTTATACCCATATTTTCTATCGCCTTTCGCGAACCTTTATTTTTTGTTGAGTGAAAACTTAGTTTTTCGAACTCATATTCTCGATTTTGCAAAAAAAAAATATTTCATAGATTCTATTTTTGAGGGGTTCTTGCATGTTGGTGAAAACATAGTTTTTCGAGAAAAGGACGACCTAGGACTACTCAGAACGACATTCTCTACAAAACCCATATTTTGGATTTTCTGAAAAAAAAAAAATTCATAGATTATATTTTTGAGGGGTTCTTGCATATTAGTGAAATATTAGTTTTTCGAAAAAAGGACGATCTGGGTTTACTCAGAATGACATTCTCTAAGAAACCCATTTATCCCATTTTTCATAAACAGATACAAAAAATTTGCCGCTATTACCTCTACTGCTTCTACTTTTCAAAAGAATCTTTTTTAGGAATAACTTATTTTCTCAAAAAATGAATGATTTGTGTCTCTTTAGGACACGAGCGGTTTCCTAAATGCGGCTATAACTAAACAAAAAATGAAGGTTTGCGAAAGGCAATAGAAAATTTCCATACAAAATGGAAAACTACAATGAAATCCATAATCGTAGTCACCAAAGTTGATCGAGGGCCGACGAAAACTCAAACACGAGTGGTTTCCAAAGTGTGCTTATAGCTAAAAAAAAATGAAAGTTCATGAAAGGCGATAGAAAATATGTGTATAGAATGAACACCTATAGTGTAAATGACAATCGTAGTCACCAAAGTTGATCGATGGCCCACAAAAACTCAAATACGAGCAGTTTCCTAAATGCGGCTATAATTCAACAAAAAATGAAGGTTCACAAAAGGCAAGACAAAATACACAATCGTAGTCACCAAAGTTGATCAATGGCTTACGAAAACTCAAACACAAGTGGTTTTGCTAAATTCTGTTATAACTCAACAAAAAATGAAGGTTCTTGAAAAGCGATATAAAATACAGATATAGAATGCACAACCATTGTGTAATCCACAAGTGTACACACGAAAGTTTGATCGATGGCCCACAAAAACTCAAACAGGAATGGTTTCCTAAATGCGGCTATAACACAACAAAAAATGAAGGTTCACAAAAGGCGATAGAAAATACAAGTACAAAATGCACATATACAGTGCAATCCACAACTATAGTCACCAAATTTGATTGATAGCCCACTAAAACTCAAACATGGGCAGTTTCCTAGGTGCAATTATAACTCAATGAAAAATGAAGGTTCGCGAAACCCGATAGAAAACACGCATATAGAATGCACAACTAAAGTGCAATCCATAATCGTAGTTACCAAAGTTGATCGATGGCCCACGAAAACTCAAACGCGACCTTTATGCCAAATGTGGCTATAACTCAATAAAAAATGAACGTTCACGAAAGGCAATATAAAATACGCATATAGAATGCACAATCTTATTCACAAAACTTGATTGATGGCCCACGAAAACATGACTGTTTTACTAAATGCGGCTATAACTCAACCAAAAATGCAGGTTTCTGAAAGGAAATAGAAAATAAAAGTATAGAATACAAAACTATAGTGTAATTCAGAATTGTAATCACCAAAGTTGATCGATGGTCCATAAAAACTCAGACATGAGCGATTTCCTAAATGCAGCTATGACTGAACAAAAAATGAAGGTTCATGAAAGTCAAAAGAAAAATAAGGGTATATTATGCAGAACTATAGTGTAATCCATAATCGTAGTTACCAAAGTTAATGAATGACCCGTGAAACTTAAAACATGAGTGTTTCTTAAATGCGGCTATAACTCAAAAAAAATTGAAGGTTTTTGAAAGGCGATTAAAAATATGCGTAGAGAATGCACAACTACAATGCAATCCACAATTGTAGTCACCAAAGTTAATCAACGGCCCACGAAAACACAAACAAGAGTGATTTACTAAATGCAGTTATAACTCTAGAAAAAATTTAGGTTCGTGAAAGGTGATAGAAAATACACATATAGAAACCACAACTATAGTGTAATCCAAGAGCATTATCACGAAAGTTGATCGATGGCCCACGAAAACTCAAACAGGAGCATTTTCCTAAATGCAGCTATAACTCAACAAAAAATGAAGGTCCATGAAACACGATTAAAAATATGCATACAGAATGTACAACTACAGTACAATGCATAATCATAGTCACTAAAGTTCATCGATAGCCCACAAAAACTCAAACACGAGCGGTTTCCTAAATGCACCTTTAACGCAAAAAAATGAAGCTTCACGAAAGGTTATAGAAAATACATGTACAAAATGGAAAACTATATTGCAATCCAAAATTGAAGTACGTGTACAAAAAACTAAGCTTCACGAAAGGTGATAGAAAATACGTGTACAAAATACAAGTACTATAACGAAGTACTATATTCCTAAATGCACCTATAAAGCAAAAAAAATGAAGCTTCACAAAAGGTGATAGAAAATACGTGTACAAAATGGAAAACTATATTGCAATCCACAATCAAAGTCCCCAATGTTGATCGGATGCCCAGGAAAACTCAAGTACAAGCGATTTCCTAAATGCGGCTATAACTCAACAAAAAATGAATGTTTGCGAAAGGAAATAGAAAATATGCATATACAATGCACAACTACGGTGTAATCCAAAAGTGTAATCACCAAAGTTGATCGATGGCCCACAAAAACTCGAACAAGATCGATTTCATAAATACAACTATAACTCAGTGAAAAATTAAGGTTCACGAAAGGTCAAACAAAATATGTGTATAAAATGGATAACTACAGTGCCATCCACAATTGTAGTCACCAAAGTTGATCGATGGCCCACAAAAACACGCACGAGCGTTTTCTGAAATACGACTATAACTCAATGAAAAATGAAAGTTCGTGAAAGGGACAAAAAATAAGTATATATAATTCACAATTACTATGCAATCCACAATTGTACTCACCAAAGTTGATCGGTGGCCCACGAAAACTCAAACATGCGCGGTTCACTAAATGCAGCTATAACTCAACAAAAATCAAAGTTCGCAAAAGGTGATAGAAAATATGCGTATAGAAAGCACAACTATAGCGTAATCCACAACCATAGTCATCAAATTTGATCAATGCCCCACGAAAATGAAAACACGAGCGGTTTCCTAAGTGCAGATATAACTCAACGAAAAATGAAGGTTTCCGAAAGGCGATAGAAAATACGCGTATAAAATGCACAACTACAGTGTAATCTACAATCGTAGTCATGAAAGTTGATTGATGACCCACAAAAACTGAAACATGAGCAATTTCCTAAGTGTGGCTATAACCCAACAAAAAATGAAGGTTCACAAAAGGTGATGGAAAATACGCATATAGAATGGACAACTACTATGCCATCCACAATTGTAGTCATCATAGTTGATCGATGGCCGACGAAAACTCAAACATGAGCAGTTTCCTAAATACGGCTGTTGTAAACTAAAAATAAAGGTTGGTGAAAACTCAAACATGAGCAGTTTCCTATAGGTTTATACAACTATAGTGCAATCCACAATCATAGCAACCTAACTTGATTGATGGCCTAGAAAAACTCAAACACGAGTCGTTTCCTAAGTGTGGCTATAACTCAAGGAAAAATGAAGGTTCGCGAAAGGTGATAGAAAAGATGCATACATAATGCATAACTACAGTGTAAACCACAATCATAGTCACCAATGTTAATCAATGGCCCATGAGAACTTAAACATGACGTTTTCCTAAATGCGGCCATAACTGAACAAAAATACACATATAGAATGCACAACTACAGTGAAATCCACATGAGTAGTCACCAAAGTTGATCGATGGCCCACGAAAACTCAAACATGAGCAGTATCCTAAGTGCAGCTATAACTCACAGAAACAATGAAGTTTCACGAAAGGCGATAGAAAATACATGTATTGAATGCACAACTACACCATAATTCACAATCGTAGTGACCAAAGTTGATTGATGAACCACGAAAAATCAAATACGAGCATTTTTCTAAATACGTCTATAACTTAGCATAAAATTAAGTTTCGTGAAAGGTGATTAGAAATATACGTACAAAATACACAACTACAGTACAAGCTACGATTGTAGTCAGCATTGTTGAACAATGGCCCACAAAAACTCAAACATGAGCGGTTTCCTAAATGTGGCTATAACTACACATAAAATGAATGTTCGTGAAAGATGATAGAAACTATGCCATAAAATGAACATTCATGAAAAGCTATAGAAACTACAACATAAAATGAACGTTCCTGAAAGGCAATAGAAACTACAATTATAGAATGCACAACTACAGTGTAATCCACAAGCGTAGTCACAATAGTTGATCGATGGCCCACAAAAACTCAATCACCAACGGTTTCCTAAATGCGGCTCATGTTTGTGTTTTTTTGGCCAACGATCAACTTTGGTGACTACGATTGTGGATTGTACCATAGTTGTGCATTATCTATGAATATTTTTAATCGCTTATCACGAACCTTCATTTTTTGTTGAGTTATAGCCACATTTAGGAAAACGCTCATGTTTGAGTATTCGTGGGCCATCAATCAACTTTGGTGACTACACTTGTGGATTACACTGTAATTGTGCATTCTATACATGTAGTTTCTATCACCTTTCACGAACGTTCATTTTTTGTTGAGTTATTGCTGCATTTGGGAAACTGCTCATGTTTGAGTTTTTTTGGGCCATCGATCAACTTTGGTGACTAGGTTTATGGATTGTACTGTAGTTGTGCATTTTGTACACATATTTTTAATCGCCTTTCATGAACCTTAATTATTTGATGACTTATAGCCACATTTAGAAAATGATCGTGTTTGAGTTTTTGTAGGCCATCGTTCAACTTTGGTGCCTACGATTGTGGATTGTACTGTAGTTGTCCATTTTGTATGCATTTTCTATTGCCTTTTGTGAACTTTCATTTTTTGTTGAGTTATAGCCAGCCGCATTTAATAAATCGCTCGTGTTTGAGTTTTCATGGGCCATCAATCAACTCTGGTGACTACGCTTATGGATTACACTATAGTTGTGCATTCTATACGCGTATTTTCTATCGCCTTTCACGAACCTTCATTTTTCATTGAATTATAGCCGCACTTAGGAAACTACTCGTGTTTGAGTTTTCGTGGCCCATCGGTCAACTTTAGTGACTACGATTGTGGACTGCGCTGCAATTGTCCATTTTGTATGTGTATTTTCTATTGCCTTTTGTGAACCTTTTTTTTTGTTCAATGAAAAATTAGTTTTTCGGAAAAAACACAATCTGTGTCTACTGAGGATTACACTCTCTACAAAACCCATTTCTCATATTTTTCATAAAAAGATTCAAAAAAAATTCCTCTGTTATCTCCATTGCTTCTACTTTTCAAAAAAAATTATCTTTTTCAAAAACCTATTTTAAAAAAAACATATGATCCAGGTGTCTTTTAGTTGTTCTTGCATGTTGGTGAAATATTAGTTTTGCCAAAACAGGATGATCTGGGTCTACTCAAAATGACAATCTCTAGAAAAACCCATTTATCCGATTTTTCATGTAGAGATTCAAAATTTTTGCCTCTATTACATCTACTGCTTCTAGTGTTCAAAGAACTCTATCTTTTATAAGAAGTTATTTTTTCAAAAAATGGACTATTTGGGTCTCTTTAGCACATGAACACTTATAAAACCCATATATTCGATTTTTCAAAAAAAATTGTTTCGTAGATTCTATTTTTGAGGGGTTCTTGCATGTTGGTGAAAAATTATGGTTTCAAAATAAGGACGATGTGGGTCTACTCAGAACGACATTCTCTAAAAAAAATATTTCTCAGATATTTCATAAAAAGATTCAAAAAAATTGTCTTTGTTACAACTACTGGTTCTACTTTTCAAAAAAATCTTCTTTTTCAAGAAATTATTTTTCCAAAACATAGATGATTTGAATCTTTGCAGCACACCCGCACCAATAAAACCCATATTTTTTATTTTCCCAGAAGAAATTATTTCATAGATTCTACTTTTGAGGGGTTCTTGCATGTTGGTGAAATATGAGTTTTTCAAAAAAAAGACAATCTGGGTCAAAATGATATTCTACAAAACCCATTTCTCAGATATTTGATAAAAAGATTAAATTTTTTTTCCTTTGTTACCTCTACTACTTCTACTTTTCAAAAAAATCTATCTTTTTCAAGAATAAGTATTTTATTCAAAAACCATATGATCTTGGTCTCTTTAGCACATGGGCACCTATACAACCCATAATTTTTATTTTCCCAAAACAAATTGTTTCATAGATTCTAGTTTTTAGGGGTTCTTGCATATTGGTGAAAAATCAGTTTTTTCGAAAATAGTACAATATGGGTGTATTCATTACGACATTCTCTACAAAATCCATTTCTCATATTTTTCATAAAAAGATTCAAAAAAATTTCCAGTGTTACCTCTACTATTTCTACTATTCAAAAAAAATTCTCTTTCAAAAACTTATTTTAAAAAGAACAAACGATCTGGGCGTCTTTAGCTGTCGAGCACCTATAGAACCCATATATTCGATTTTCCTGAAAACAATGACATTCTCTACAAAACCCATAATGATTTGGATATACTCAGAATAACATTCTCTACAAAACCCATTTCTCAAATTTTTCATAAAAAGATTCAAAAAATTTGCCTCTATTACCTCTACTGATTTTACTTTCAAAATAATCTATCTTTTTCAGCAACAAAACGATCTAGATCTCTTTAGCACACGAGCACCTATAAAACCCATATTTTTGATTTCCTCAAAAAATAAATTGTTTAGTAGATTTTATTTATGAAGGGTTCTTGCATGTTGGTCAAAAATTAATTTTTTGAAAAAAGGATGATTTATATTTACCCAAAATGACACTCCACAAAACCCATTTCTCAGATTTTTCACAAAAAGATTAAAAAAAATTGCATTTGTTTCCTCTACTGCTTGTACTTTAAAAAAAAAACCATCTTTTTCAAGATCAACTTATTTTTTCAAAAAATGGACGATCAGTGTCTCTTCAGCACACAATCACCTATAAAACCCATATTGTCAATTTTCCCAAAACAAATTTATTCATAGATTCTAATTTTGAGGGGTTCTTGCATGTTGGTGAAAAATTAGTTTTTCAAAAAAGGACGATCTGGTTCTATTTAGAATGACATTCTCTACGAAACCCATTTCTTAGATTTTTCATAAAAAGATTCAAAAAGTTTGTCTCTGTTACCGCAAATGCTTCTACTTTCCAAAAAAATCTATCTTTTTCAAGAACAACTTTCTTTAAAAAAATGGATGATCTGGGTGTCTTTAATTGTCGAGCACCTATAAAACCCAAATTTTTTATTTTCCCAAAAAAATCGTTTTGTAGATTCTATTTTTTAGGGGTTCTTGCATGTTAGTGAAAAATTAGTTTTTCAAAAGTTTTACTCAGAACGGCATTCTCTACAAATCCCATTTCTTAGATTTTTCATTAAAAGATTCAAAAAATTTGCCTCTGTTACCTCTACTACTTCTACCTTTCAAAAAGTTCTATCTTTTTCAAAAATAACTTATTTTTTTAGAAAAAAACGGATGTATTGGGTCTCTTCAACACACGAGCTCCTATAAAAACCATATTTTGATTTTCCCAAAAAAAAAAGTTTCGTGGATTCCATTTTTGAGGGGTTCTTGCGTGTTGTTGAAAAATTAGTTTTTTGAAAAAACGACGATCTGGGTCTACTCAGAACAACATTCTCTACAAAACCAATTTCTCAGATTTTTCATAAAAAGATTGAAAAAAATTCCTCCGTTACCTCCACTGCTTCTACTTTTCAACAAAATCTATCTTTTTCAAGAACAACTTATTTTTCAAAAATCAGATCTATAAAAACCCATAATTTTTATTTTCCCAAAAAAATTGTTTCGTAGATACTATTTTTGAGGGGTTTTTACATGTTGGTGAAATATTAGTTTTTTGAAAAAGGACGATCTGGGTCTACTAAGAATGACATTCTCTAAAAAACCATTTATCCCATTTTTCATAAAAGGATTCAAAAAATTTGCATTTGTTACCTCTACTGCTTCTACTTTTCAAACAAATCTATCTTTTTCAAAAACTTATTTTTCCAAAAACTGGACGATCTGGGTCTCTTTGAGAAAATGAGTACCTATAAAACACATTTTTTATTTTTTGAAAAAAAAATTGCTTTGTAGATTATATTTTTGAGGGGATCTTACATGTTGGTGAAATATTAGTTTTTCGAAAATGGACGATTTGGGTCTACTAAGAATGACATTCTCTACAAAACCCATTTATCCCATTTTTCATAAAAGGATTCAAAACATTTACCTCTGATACCTCTACTACTTCTACATTTCAAAAAAAATTATCTTTTTAAAAGAGAAGTTATTTATTCAAAAAATGGACAATCTGGGGCTTTTTAGCTCATGAACGTCTATCAACTTTCACGAACGTTCATTTTTTGCTGACTTCTAGCCGCATTTAGGAAACTACTCATGTTTGAGTTTTTGTGGGCCATCATTCAACTTTGGTGACTATGATTGTGGATTGTACTATAGTTGTGCATTTTATACTCATATTTTTAATCACCTTTCACGCACCTTCATTTTTTGCAGAGTTATAGCCACATTTATTAAAATGCTCGTGTTTGACTTTTTGTGGGCCATCAATCAACTTTGGGACTACGATTGTGAATTACAGTGTAGTTGTGCATTCTATATAGCTATTTTCTATCGCCTTTCGCAAAACATCATTTTTCATTGAGTTATAGCTGTACTTAGAAAATTGCTCATGTTTGAGATTTCGTGGGCCATCGATGAAGTTTGGTGACTACGATTGTCGATGGAAATGTAGCTGTCCATTCTCTATGTGTATTTTCTCGCCTTTCGTGATCCTTCAATTATTGTTGAGTTATAGCCTCTTTTAAGAAACCAAACAAGTTTGAGTTTTCTTGGGCCATCGATCAAATTTGTAGACTACGCGTGAGGTTTACACTGTAGTTGTGCATTCTATACTTTTATTTTCTATTGCTTTTCGAGAACCTTCATTTTTTTTTGAGTTATAACCGCATTTAGGAAAATGCTCGTGTTTGAGTGTTCATGGGCCATTGATTAACTTTGGTGACTACGCTTGTGGATTACACTCGTGTTTGAGTTTTTGTGGGCTATCAATCGACTTTGGTGTCTATAATACAATCCATAATCATAGTCACAAAATTTGATTCGTGGGCAACAAAACATCAAACTCAAATGGTTTCTTATATGCAGCTATAACTAAAAAAAAAAAAAGGTTCACGAAAGGCGATAGAAAATACAAGTGCAGGATGGACAACTATAATGCAATCCATAAGCGTAGACACCAAAGTTGATTGAGGCCCATGAAAACTCAAACACAAGCGATTTCCTAAGTGCAACTATTAAAAAAAAAATGAATGTTCGAGAAGGGCAATAAAAAATATGCGTATAGAATGCATAACTATAGTGTAATCCCCAATCATAGTCACCAGTGCATTCTATATGCATATTTTCTCTCACCTTTCTCGAACATTCATTTTTTTTTAAATAGTTGCACTTAGGAAATCGCTTGTGTTTGACTTTTTGTGGGCCTCAATCAACTTTGGAGTCTATGCTTGTGGATTGCACTATAGTTGTCCATCCTGTACTTGTATTTTCTATCGCCTTTCGCGAACATTTTTTTTTTTTTTACTTATAGCTGCATATAAGAAACCGTTTGAGTTTGACTTTTTGTTGCCCACGAATCAAATTTGGTGACTACAATTATGGATTGTATTGTAGTTATGAATTATGTATAGACACCAAAGTTGATTGAAGGTTCGCAAAAGGTGATAGAAAATACGCGTACATAATGCACAACTATAGTAATATCCACAATCGTAGTGACCAAAGTTGATCAATGGCCCACGAAAACTCAAACTCGAGCAATTTCATAAGTGTGGCTATAACTGAAAAAAATGAAGGTTCAAAAAAGGCGATAGAAAATTTATGTACAAAATGCACAACTACAGTACAATCCACAATCGTAGTCATCGAAGTAGATATATAGCCCACAAAAACTCAAACATGAGTGGTTTCCCAAATGTGGCTATAACTCAACAAAAAATGAAGGTTCGCGAAAGGGAATAGAAAATATACATATAGAATGCACAACTACAGTACAATCCACAATCATAATCACCAATGTTGATCAATGGTCCACGAAAACTCAAACATGAGCAGTTTCCTAAGTGCGGCTATAACTCAACGAAAAATGAAGGTTCAGGAAAGGCAATCAAAAATACGTGGATAGAATGAACAAGTACAGTGTAATCAAAAATCATAGTCACAAACGTATATCTCTTGCCCATGAAAAATCAAACACGAGAATATTCCTAAATGTCGCTATAACTCAACAAAAAATGAAGGTTTTTGAAAAGCGATTAAAAATATGCGTATAAAATGTACAACTACAGTACAATCCACAATTGTAGTCACAAAATTTAATTAATAGCCCACAAAAACTCAAATATAAGTGATTTCCTTAACTCATCAAAAAATTAAGGTTTGCGAAAGGCGATAGAAAATAAACATATAGAATGCAAAACTATAGTGTAATCCACAAGCGTACAGAATGCACAACTATAGTACAATCTACAATCATAGTCACCAACGTTGATCGATGGCCCATGAAAACTCAAACAGCAATGATTTCCTTATTGTAGCTATAACTCAAGTATTCACCAAAGTTCATTCATGGTGCACGAAAACTCAAATATGAGTTGTTTCCTAAATAAGGCTATAACAAAAAGCAAAAAGAAGGTTTGTGAAAGGCTATAGAAAATATGAGTACTGAATGCACAACTACAGAGCCATCCACAATCGTAGTCACCAAAGTTGATCAATGGCCCACAAAAAGTCAAGCACGAATGTTTTTACTAAATGCGGCTATAACTCAACAAAAAATGAGGGCTTTTGAAAGGCGATTATAAATATGCGTACGAAATGTGCAACTATATTACAATCCACAATCTTAGTCACCAAAGTTGATTAATGGCCAACAAAAACTCAAACACATGCGATTTCCTAAGTGCGGCTATAAGTCAACGAAAAATGAAGGTTCGCGAAAGGCGACTTAAAATACATGTACAGAATGGATAACTACAGTGCAATCAACAATCGTAGTCACCAAAGTTGATCAATGGCCAATGAAAACTCAAACATGAGCGGTTTCCTGAGTGCAACTATAACTCAACAAAAAATGAAGGTTCTCGAAAGAAGATAGAAAATATGTGTATAGAATGCACAATGATAGTGTAATACACAAGCATAGTCACCAAAGTTGATCAATGAACAACGAAAACTCACACACGAGCATATTTTCTACCACCTTTCGTGAACCTTCTTTTTTGGTTGAGTTATAGAATCATTTAGGACACCGCTTGTGCTTGAGTTTTCATAGGGCATCAATCTACTTTGGTGACTATGATTGTGGATTTTAGTGTAGTTGTGCATTATGTACGCATATTTTTAATTGCCTCTCACGAACCTTTATTTGTTTCTTAAGTTATAGCCACATTTAGGATAACTCTCGTGTTTTAGTTTTTCATGGGCCATTGATCAACTTTAGTGACTACGATTTCGGATTGCATTATAGTTGTCCATTTTGTATGCGTATTTTCTATCGCCTTTTGTGAACCTTCATTTTTTGTTGAGTTATAGCACCAGTTAGGAAACCGCTCATGTTTGTGTTTTCATGGGCCATCGTTTAACTTTGGTGGCTATGATTGTGGATTGCACTCTAGTTCTGTATTATGAACGCTAATTTTCCATCGCCTCTTACGAACCTTCATTTTTTGTTGAGTTATAGCCACATTTAGGAAAATACTTGTGCTTGAGTTTTCATGAGTAGTCGATCAACTTTGGTGACTACGATTATGGATTACATTGTAGTTGTGCATTATATATGGGTATTTTCTATCACCTTTCTCGAACCTTAAATTTTCATTGAGTTATAGCCACACTTAGGAAACAGCTCGTGTTTGAGTTTTCATGGGCCATCGATGAACTTTGTGACTACACTTGTGGATTGCACTATAGATGTGCATTCTATTCACATATTTTGTATCTCTTTTCGTGAACCTTCCTTTTTTGTTGACTTATAGCTGCATTTAGGAAACTGCTCATGTTTTAGTTTTCATGGGCCATCGGTCAACTTTGTGACTACGATTGTGGATTGCACCATAGTTGTCCATTATGTACACGTATTTTCTATTGACTTTTGCAAGCCTTTACTTTTTGTTGAGTTATAGCCATATTTAGGAAACCACTCATGTTTGAGCTTTCATGGGCCATCGATCAATTATGGTTACTACGCTTGTGGATAACACTATAGTTGTGCATTATATACAAGAATTTTCTATTGCCTTTCATGAACGTTCCTTTTTTGTTGAGTTATAGCCACATTTAGGAAACCGCTCGTGTTCTAGTTTTCGTGGGCGGTGGATCAACTTTGGTGACTACAATTGTGGATTGCACTGTAGTTGTGCATTCTATATGCGTGTTGTCTATTGCCTTTCATGAACCTTCTTTTCTTGTTGAGTTATAGCCGCATTTAGGAAACCACTTGTGTTTGAGTTTTCCTGGGCCATCGATCAACTTTGGTGAGTACGATTGTGGATTGCACTGTAGTTGTCCATCCTATACATTTATTTTCTATCCCCTATTGAGAACCTTCATTTTTTTCTTGTGGATTACAATGTAGTTGAGCATTATTTATGTGTATTTTTTATCACCTTTCGCAAACCTTCATCTTTTGTTGAGTTATAACCGCATTTATGAAACCGCTCATGTTTGAGTTTTCATGGGGAATTGATCAACTTTTGTGACTACGATTGTGCATTGCATTGTAGTTGTTTATTCTGTACACATATTTTCTATCACTGTTCGTGAACCATTCTTTTTTTTAGTTCTAGACGCATTTAGGAAAATGCTCATTTTTTAGTTTTCGTGGAACATCTATCAAATTTGGTGACTACGCTTTTGGATTACATTGTAGTTGTACAGTTTATACGTATATTTTCTTTCACCTTTCGCAAACATTCATTTTTTGTTGAGTTATAGCCGCATTTATGAAACCACTCATGTTTGCATTTTTCTGGGCTATCGATCCACTTTGGTGACTACGATTGTGGACTGTATTGTAGTTGTGCATTTTGTACATATATTTTAATCCCTCTCGTGAACATTCATCTTTTGTTTAGTTATAGCCGCATTTAGGAAAATGCTTGTTTTTGAGTTTTCTTGGACCATCGATCAACATTGGTAACTACAATTGTGGATTACACTTTAGTTGTGCATTCTATATGCGTATTTTCTATTGGCTTGCACTAATGTGTCCATTCTATCCATGTATTTTTTATACCCTTTTGTGAACCTTTATTTTTTATTGAGTTATAGCCGCATTTACGAAACTGCTTGAGTTTGAGTTTTCAAGGGCCATCAATCAACTTTGGTGAGTGCAGTTGTGGGTTACATTGTAGTTGTGCAATCTATATGCATATTTTCTATCACCTTTCACAAACCTTCATTTTTCGTTGAGTTATTATAGCTGTATTTAGGAAACCGCTCGTGTTTAAGTTTTCATGGGTCATCGATCAACTTTGGTGACTACACTCTTGGACTACACTATAGTTGTGAATTCTATACGCGTATTTTCTATCGCCTCTTTCGAATCTTCATTCTTCGTTGAGTTATAGCTGCATTTACGAAACTGCTCGTTTTTGAGTTTTTGTTGGCTGTCAATCAACTTTGGTGACTAAGATTGTGGATTATACTATAGTTGTGCATTTTGTACATAAATTTTTAATCACTTTTCATGAACCTTCATTTCTTGTTGAGTTATAGCCGCATTTAGGAAAACACTCCTATTTGAGTGTTCATGGGCCATCTATGAACATTGGTGACTATGATTGTGGATTTTCCTGTAGTTGTCCATTATGTACGCGTATTTTCTATCACCTTTTGTGAACCTTCATTGTTTGTAGAGTTATAGCCGCATTTACATAAACTGCTTGTGTTTGAGTTTTTGTGGGCATCCATCAACTTTGAATATGCTTGTGGATTGCATTGTAGTTGTCTATTATATTTTCATATTTTCTATCGACTTTCGTGAACCTTCATTTTTTGTTGAGTTATAGCCATAGTTATGAAACCGCTTGAGTTTGAGTTTTCGTGAGCCATTGATCAACTTTGGTGACTACGCCTTTGGATTATACTATAGTTGAGCATTTTATATGCATATTTTCTATCACCTTTCACAAACATTCATTTTTTGTTCAATTATAATCGCATTTAGGATACCGCTCGTGTTTGAGTTTTTGTTCCTGGGACATTGATCAACTTTTGTGACTACGATTGTGGATTGCACTATAATTCTATTATGTATGCTTACTTTTTATCGACTTTCACGAACCTTCTTTTTTTTAAGTTATAGCTGCACTTATGAAACCGCTTGTGTTTGAATTTTCGTGGGCCATCAATTACCTTTGGTGACTACGATTGTGGATTGCACTTTAGTTGTCGATTCTATACGCATATTTTCTACTTCCTTTCACGAACCTTCGTCTTTTGTTGAGTTATAAACACATTTATGAAACCATTCGTGTTTGTGTTTTCGTGGGCTATCAATCAACTCTGTTGACTATGATTGTGGATTGCACTGTAGTTTTCTACTCTGTACACATATTTTCTATTGCCTTTTATGAACTTTCTTTTTTTGTTGAGTTATAGTCGCATTTAGGAAAACACTCGTGTTTGAGTTTTCATGCACCACCAATCAATATTGGTGACTACGATTGTGGATAGCACTGTAGTTGTTTATTTTGTACGCATATTTTCTATCACCTTTCGTGAACATTTTTTTTTCTTTAGTTATAGCCACATTTAGGAAACCCCTCATGTTTGACTTTTCGACGGCCATCCATCAACTTACTACGATTGTGGATTACACTATAGTTGTCAATTTTGTACACGTATTTTCTATCATCTTTCGCGAAGATTCATTTTTTGTTCAGTTATAGCTGCATTTAGGAAACCACTCATCTTCGAGTTTTCCTGGGCCATCAATCAACTTTGGTGACTATAATTGTGGATTGTAGTGTAGTTGTGCATTTTGTACGCATATTTTTAATCGCCTTTCACAATCCTTCATTTTTTGTTTAGTTATAGTTGTATTTAGGAAAACGCTCATGTTTGAGTTTTCGTGCGCCATCAATCAACATTGGTGACTACGATTGTGGATTTTAATATATTTGTGCATTGCCGCATTTAGGAAACTGCTCATGTTTGAGTTTTTGTGGGCCATCGATCAACTTTGCTGACTATGATTGTGGAATGCACTATAGTTGTTCATTATGAACACTAATTTTCTATTGCCTTTCGCGAACCTTCTTTCTCTGTTGAGTTATAGGTGCATTTAAGAAAATGCTCGTGTTTGAGTTTTCGTAGGCCATCGATCAACTTTGGTGACTACGATTGTGGATTACACTATATTTGTGCATTCTATACTCATATTTTCTATCACCTTTTGCGAACATTCATTTTTGTTTGATTTATAGCCGAACATAGATAACCGCTCGTGTTTGAGTTTTTTTGGGCCATTGATATGCTTTGGTGACTACGATTATGGATTGCACTGTAGTTGTCCATTCTGTACGCATATTTTTATCAACTTTGTGAAACCTTTATTTTTTGTTCAGTTATAGCCGTATTTAGGAAACCCCTTAAGTTTGAGTTTTTGTGGGCCATTGATTAACTTTGGTGACTACACTGATGGATTACATTGTAGTTGTGCATTATATAAACGTATTTTCTATCGCCTTTCATGAACGTTCAATTTTTGTTGAGTTATAGCCACAATTAGGAAACATGTTTGAGTTTTTGTGGGCCATTGATCAGCTTTGGTGACTACGATTGTGGATTATACTGTAGTTGTGCATTCTAGACACAGTTTTAATCGCCTTTTACATACCCTTTTTTTGTTTAGTTATAGATTTTTTATTGCGATATAGATTTTTTATTGCGATGTAGCTGTCCATTCTATACGTGTGTTTTCTATTGCCTTTCATGAATCTTCATTTTTCATTCAGTTATAGCCGCATTTAGGAAACTACTCGTGTTTGAGTTTTCGTGGGCCATTGATCAACTTTGGTGATTACGATTGTGGATTGCACTGTATTTGTGAACGCTATATGCATATTTTCTATCCCCTTTTGTGAACCTTCAATTTTCGTTGAGTTAAAGTTGTATTTAGGTAACTGCTCGTGTTTGAGTTTTCATGGGGCATTGATCAACTTTGAGGACTATGATTGTGGATGGCACTATAGTTGTCGAGTCTATACACATATTTTTTCTATAGCTTTTCACAAACCTTCATTTTTTGTTGAGTTATAGTCGTATTTAGGAAATCACTCATGTTTGAGTTTTCGTGGGGAATCGAGCAACTTTGGTGACTACGATGTGCATTACACTGTAGTTGTGTATTTTGTATGCATATTTTTAATTTCCTTTCACGAACCTTCATTTTTTGTTAGTTATAGCCGCATTTATGAAAACGCTCGTTTTTGAGTTTTCGTGGGCCATCGATAAAAAATGGTAACTACAATTATGGATTACACTATAGTTGTGCATTCTATATGCTTATTTTCTATCAACTTTTGCTAACCTTCATTTTTCGTTGAGTTATAACTGCACTTAGCGAACCGCTCGAGTTTGAATTTTCATGGGCCATCAATCAACTTTGGTTACTACAATTATGGATTTCACTGTAGTTGTCCATTATGTACATGTATTTTCTATCACTTTTTGTGAACTTTCATTTTTTGTTTAGTTATATCCACATTTATGAACTTGCTCGTATTTGAGTTTTCATGGGTCATCGATCAACTTTAGTGACTACGGTGCATTGCGCTATAGTTGTCCATTTTGTATGCGTATTTTCTATTGCCTTTCGTGAACCTTCATTTTCCGTTGAGTTATAGCCACAGTTAGGAACTGCTCGTGTCCTAAAGAGACATGGATCATCCTTTTTTTGAGAAAATATTTTTTCTTTAAAAAGCTTTTCTTGTAAAGTAGAAGCAGTATAGGTAACATAGGAAAAAATTTTGAATCTTTTTATGAAAAATGGGATAAATGGTTTTTATAGGTACTCGTGTGCTCAAGAGACCCAAATTGTCCAGTTTTTTAAAAAAAAAGTTGTTTTTGAAAAAGATAGATTTTTTTGAAAAATAGTAGTGGAGGTAAAACAGAGGCAAATTTTTTGAATCTTTTTATCAAAAATCTGAGAAATGGGTTTTGTAGTGATTGTCATTTTGAGTAGACCCATATCGTCCTTTTTCTTGAAAAACTAATTTTTCAACAACATGCAAGAACTCCTCAAAAATAGAATCTACGAAACGTTTCTTTTGGGGAAAATCAAAATATGGGTTTTATTGGTGCTCATCTGCTAAAAAAACCTAGATCGTCCATTTTTTGAAAAAATAAGTTATTTTTGAAAATGATAGATTTTTTTGGAAAGTAGTAGAGGTGGCAGAGGTATATTTTTGGAATATTTTTTTGAAAAATCTAAGAAAAGGGTTTTGTAGAAAATGTCATTTTGAATAAACCCAAATCGTCATATTTTTGAAAAACTAATTTTTCACCAACATGCAAAAAGCCCTCAAAATTACAATCTACGAAACAATTTTTTTTGGGAAAATTTAAAATATGGGTTTTATAATTGCTTGACAGCTAAAGAGACCCAGATTGTCTATTTTTTGAAAAACTAAGTTGTTCTTGAAATTTATTTATTTTTTTGAAAAGTAGTAGTAGAGTTAACAAAGGCAATATTTTTGAATCTTTTTACGAAAAAACTAATTTTTCGTAGTAGAGTTAACAAAGGAGCATAGAGGTAACAAATTTTCCTTTTCTGAAAAAACTAATTTTTCACCAACATTCAAGAACCCCTCAAAAATAAAATCTACGAAAGAATTATTTTTTGGAAAATCGAATATATGGGTTTTATAGGTGGTCGAAAGCTCAAGAAACCCACATCGTCCGTTTTTTTTAAAAATAAGTTGTTTTTGAAAATGATAGATTTTTCTTAAAAGTAGAAGTAGTAGAGGTAATAGAGACAAAATATTTCAATCTTTTTATGAATATTTTGAGAAATGGGTTTTGTAGAGAATGTTGTTCTGAGTACACCCAGATCAATCATTTTTTCAAAAAAAACTACTTTTTGAAGAAGATAGATAATTTTGAAAAATAGTGGTAGAGGTAATACATGTAGTATTTTTGAATCCTTTTATGAAAAATGGGTAAATGGGTAATAGAGAATATAGCCACATTTAGGAACTCCCTCATGTTAGAGTTTTTGTAGGCCATCGATCAACTTTCATGACTACGATTGTTGATTACATTGTAGTTGTGCATTGTATACATGTATTTTCTATCACCTTTCCTGAACCTTCATTTTTTGTTGAGTTATACTCGCACTTAGGAAACCTCTCATCTTTGAGTTTTTTGTGGGCCATTGATCAACTTTGGTGACTACGATTGTGGATTGCACTGTAGGTGTCCATTCTATACACGTATTTTCTATCGCCTTTTGTGAACCTTCATTTTTTGTTGAGTCACAGTTACACTTTGAAAATCGCTCGTGTTTGAGTTTGCGTGGTCCATCAATCAAATTAGGTGAGTACGATTGTGGATTGCATTGTAGTTGTCCATTTTGTACGTGTATTTTCTATCACCTTTCACAAACCTTCATTTTTTGTTGAGTTACAGCCGTATTTAGGAAACTGCTCGTGTTTGAATTTTCGTGGGCCGTTAATCAACTTTGGTGATTACGATTGTGCATTGCATTGTATTGTGAATTCTATACACTTATTTTTTATCCCATTTTGCAAATGTTAATTTTTCGTTTAGTTATTGCGGCATAAGGAAACTGCTCATGTTTAAGTTTTTGTGAGACACTGATCAACTTTGGTGACTACGTTTGTGGATTACACGGTAGTTGTCTATACTGTATGCATATTTTCTATTACTTTTCGTGAACCTTCATTTTTTGTTGAGTTATAGCAGCATTTAGGAAACTACTCATGTTTGAGTTTTTGTGGGCCATCAATCAACTTTGGTCACTATAATTGTGGATTGTACTGTAGTTGTGTGTTCTATACAGAATAATTGTAATTTCCTTTCAGGAACATTCATTTTTTGTTGAGTTATAGCCGCATTTAGGAAAACGCTCTTGTTTGAGTTTTGTGGGCGATCGATCAAGTTTGGAGACTACGATTGTAGATTACATTGTAGTTGTACATTATGAACGTTGATTTTCTATCGCCTTTCATGAACCTTCATTTTTTGTTGAGTTATAGCCACATTTAGGAAATCATTTGTGTTTGAGGTTTTGTAGGCCATCATTCAACTTTGGTGACTACGCTTGCAAATTACACTATAGTTGTGAATTCTATAATTGTATTTTCTTTCACCTTTCATGAGCCTTCTTTTTCTGTTGAGTTATAGTTGCATTTAGGAAACTGCTGGTGTTTGAGATTTTGTTGGCCATCGATCAACTTTGGTGACTACGATTGTAAATTACACTGAGTTATGCATTCTATACACGTATTTTCTATCAACTTTAATGTACCTTCCTTTTTTGTTCAGTTATAGCCACATTTACGAAACCATTCATGTTCGAGTTTTTGTGGGCCCTCAATAAACTTTGGTGACTGTCATTGTGGATTGTACTATAGTTGTGCATTATGTACGTATATTTTTAATTACCTTTCAAAAACCTTTGTTTTTTGTTGATTTATAGCCGCATTAATGAAAACAATCGTGTTTGAGTTTTCATGGGCCATCAATCAACTTTGGTGACTAAGATTGTTGATTACACTGTAGTTGTGCATTTTATAAATGTATTTTCTATCACCTTTCGCAAACCTTCATTTTTCATTCAGCTAAAGCTGCACTTAGGAAACCATTCATTCATGTTTGAGTTTATGTGGGCCATCGATTTTGGTGACTATGATTTTGTATGCGTATTTTCTATCACATTTCTTCAACCTTCATTTTTTGTTGAGTTATAGCGACATTTAGGAAGTCGCTCGTGTTTGAGTTTTTTCGTAGGCCATCGATCAACTTGGGTGACTATGATTGTGGATTACACTATAGTTGTGCATTCTATACGAGTATATTCTATCACCTTTTGTGAACCTTCATTTTTTGTTGAGTTATAGTTGCACTTATGAAACCACTCGTGTTTGAGCTTTCGTTGGCCATCGATCAACTTTGGTGACTATGATATTGGATATCACTGTAGTTGTCCTTTTTGTACGTGTATTTTCCATCTCATTTTGCAAAACTTCATTTTTTATTGAGTTATAGCCACATTTGGGAAACTGCTCGAGTTTGAGTTTTTAGGGGCCATCAATCAACTTTGGTGAATAAGCTTGTGAATTATACTATATTTGTGAATTTTATACACATATTTTCTATCACCTTTCACGAATTTTTTCTTGAGTTATAGTCACAATTAGGAAACCGCTCATGTTTGAGTTTTCGTGGGCCATCGATCAACTTTGGTGACTATGATTGTGGATTGAAATGTAGTTGTACATTCTTTACAGATATTTTTAATCCCCTTTCACGAACCTTCATTTTTTGTTTAGTTATAGCCGCATTTAGGAAAATGCTCGTGTTTGAGTTTTCGTGGGCCATCGATCAACTTTGGTCACTACTATTGTGGATTACACTGTATTTGTGCATTTAATATGCGTATTTTCTATCACTTTTCATGAACCTTAATTTTTAGTTTATTTATCGCTACACTTAGGAAAACACTCATGTTTGAGTTTTCGTGGGCCATCGATCAACTTTTGTGACTATGCTTGTGGATTGCACTGTAGTTGTGCATTATGAAGGTTAATTTTCTATCGCATTTCGTCAACCTTCATTTTTTGTTGAGCTATAGCTACATTTAGAAAACTGCTTGTGTTTGAGATTTCATGGGCCATCAATCAACTTTGGTGACTACGACTGTGGATTGCACTATAGTTTTCTAGTTTGTATGCGTATTTTCTATCACCTTTCATTAACCTTTCTATTTTTGTTGAGTTATGGCTGCATTTAGGAAACCAGTCGTGTTTGAGTTTTCGTGTACTATCAATCAACTTTAGTGACTATGATTGTGGATTACACTGTAGTTGTGCATTCTATACACGTATTTTCTATTGCCTGCATTTAGGAAGTCATTCATGTTTGTGTTTTTAATCGCCTTTCATGACCATTCATTTTTTGTTTAGTTATAGCCATATTTAGGAAACCACTCATGTCTGAGTTTTTGTGGGCCATCAATCAAATTTGGTGACAACAATTCTGGATTGTACTATAGTGTTGCATTCCATAGGCATATTTTTAATTGCCTTCCATGAACCATCATTTTTTCGTTTAGTTATAGCCGCACTTAGGAAACCGCTATAACTCTCGTCGACCATCAATCAAGTTTGGTGACTACAATTGTGGATTACATTGTAGTTGTGCATTCTATATGCATATTTTCTATCACCTTTTATGATGCTTCATTTTGTGCTAAGTTATAGCCACATTTATGAAGTCGCTCGAATTTGAGTTTTTGTTGGCCATCGATCAACTTTGGTGACTATGCTTGTGGATTATACTGTAGTTGTACATTCTATACGTATATTTTCTATCGGCTTTCGTGAAACTTAATTTTTTGTTGAGTTATAGCTGCATTTAGGAAACTACTCGTGTTTGAGTTTTTGTAGGCTATCAACTTTGGTGGCAACGATTGTGGATTGTGTTGTAGTTGTGCATTCGGTACGCATATTTTTAATTGCCTTCAGCTTCATTTTTTTTTGAGTTATAGCCGTATTTAGGAAAATGCTCGTATTTGAATTTTCATGGGTCATCGATCAACTTTGGTGACTATGATTATGGATTAAACTATAGTTGTGCATTCTATACGCGTATTTTCTATCGCCTTTCGTAAACCTTAATTTTTTGTGGAGTTATAGCTGCACTTAAGAAAACGCTAGTGTTTTAGTTTTCAAGGGCCATCGATGAACTTTGGTGACTATGTTGTGGAGAACATTATAGTTGTGCATTGTATACGCATATTTCTATCACCTTTCATGAACCTTCAGTTTTTCTTGAGTTATAGCCACATTTAGGAAACCGCTCATGTTTGTGTTTTTGTGGGACATCGATCAACTTTGGTGCCTATGATTGTGGATTACACTATAGTTTTTTATTCTATCCACGTGTTTTCTATAGCCTTTCGCAAACCTTCATTTTTTGTTGAGTTATCGCTACATTTAGGAAACTGCTCATGTTTGAGTTTCTATGGGACATTAATAACCTTTGGTGACTACGGTTGTGGATTGTACTGTAATTGTTCATTATGTATGCGTATTTTTAATCACATTTTAGAAATGTTCATTTTTTGTTAAGTTATAGCTGCATTTAAGAAAATGGTTGTGTTTGAGCTTTTGTGGGCCATCGATCAACTTTGGTGACTACGATTGGCGATTACATTGTAGTTGTGCATTGTATACACTTATTTTCTATCGCCTTTCATGAACCTTCATTTTTTGTTGAGTTATAGCTGCACTTAGCAAACCGCTCATGTTTGAGTTTTAAGGGTCATCGATCAACTTTGGTGACTACAATTGTGGATTATATCGTAGTTGTGCATTCTATACACATATTTTCTATCAATTTTCACAAACCTTTATTTTTTGTTTGACTTATAGCCGCATTTAGGAATCCGCTCATGTTTGAGTTTTTGTGGGTCATTGATCAACTTCTGTGACTACGATAGATGATTACACTATAGTTGTACATTATATATGTCTATTTTCTATCGTCTTTCATGAACCTTCATTTTTTGATGAGTTATAGCTGTAATTAGGAAATCGCTCATGTTTGAGTTTTTGTGGGTCATCAATCAACTTTGGTGACGATGATTGTGGATTGCACTGTAGTTGTGCACCATAGTTGTTTCCTAAGTGTGGCTATAAATCAACGAAAAATGAAAGTTTGCATAAGGCAATAGAAAATACATGAATAGAATGCATAACTATACAGTAATCCACAATCATAGTCACCAAAGTTCATTGAGTTATAGCCGTATTTAGGAAGTCCCTAATGTTTGAGTTTTTGTGGGCCATCAATCAACTTTGGTGACTACGATTGTGGATTGTACTATGGTTGTTCATTCTGTATGCATATTTTTAATCACCTTTCATGAATGTTCATTTTTTGTTGAGTTATTACCGCATTTAGGAAAACGCTCGTGTTTGAGTTGTTATGCCCCATCTTTGGTGACTACACTTTAATTGTGCATTCTATACATGTATTTTTTATCGACTTTTGTGAAACTTCATTTTTTGTTGACTTATAGTCGCATTTAAGAAGCCCCAAATTTTTCTATTTTTGTGGGACATGAATCAACTTTGGTGACTACTATTGTGGATTGTACAGTAGCTATGCATTTTGTACGCATATTTTTTATTGCCTTTAACAAATCTTCTTTTTTTTGTTGAATTATAGCTGCATTTAAGAAAACGCTTGTGTTTGATATGTCTTTGGCCATCAATTAACTTTGCTCACTACAATTGTGGATTACAATGTAGTTTTTCATTCTGTACACGTATTTTCTATCCCTTTCGCGAACCATCATTTTTTGATGACTTATAGTTGCACCTATGAAACCACTTGTGTTTGAGTTTTCATGGTTCATCGATCAACTTTGGTGACTACGATTGTGGATTGCATTGTAGTTGTCCATTTTGTATTCGTGTTTTCAATCGTCTTTCTCTAACCTTCTTTTTTGTTGAGTTATACCCGCATTTAGGAAATCGCTCATGTTCTAAAGAGGCACGGAATGTCCATTTTTTGATAAAATAAGTTATTGAAAAATAATTTTTTGAAAAGTTGAAGCAGTAGAGTTAATAGAGGTGAATTTTTTGAATATTTTTATGAAAAATGGGAAAAATGGGTCTCGTAGGGAATCTCATTCTGAGTAGACCTAGATCATCCTTTTTTTGAAAAACTAAAATTTCACCAATATGTAAGAACCCCTCAAAAATAGAATCTACGGAACAATTTTTCTTGGGGAAATAAAAAATATGGGTTTTATAGGTACTCGTGTCCTCATGAAACCCAGATCGTCCTTTTTTTGCATGCGAATTTTCCAATGCGTTTAGCCAACTTTTATTTTTTGTTGAGTTGTAGTTGCATTTAGGAAACTACTCATGTTTGAGTTTTCATGGGCCATCGATCAACTTTGGTGACTCTGATTGTGGATTGTACTGCAGTTGTGCATTATTTTGTATGCTAATTTTCCATCGCCTTTAGGAAACCGGTCGTGTTTGAGTTTTCATGGGCCATCAATCAAATTTGGTGACTATGATTATGGATTGTACTGTAGTTGTGCATTCTGCTCACTAATTTTCCATCGCCTTTCACAAACCTTCATTTTTTGTTGAGCTATAGCCACATTTTGGAAACTGCTAGTGTTTGAGTTTCTGTGGTCCATCGATGAACTTTGGTGACTATGATTGTGGATTGTACTATAGTTGTGCATCATTCTACATGCGAATTTTCTATCGCATTTTGTGAACCTTCATTTTTTGTTGAGTTATAGCCACATTCAACAAATTGCTTGTGTTTGATTTTTCATGGGCCATTGATCAACTTTGGTGAGTACAATTGTGAATTGTACTATTGTTTTACATTCTGCATGCTAATTTTCCACAATTGTCTTTCACAAACCTTAATTTTTTGTTATGTTATAGCCACATTTAGGAAACCGATCATCTTTGAGTTTTTGTGGGCCATCGATCAACTTTGGTGACTACAATTGTTGATTGTACTACTATTATGCATTGTACACTCTAATTTTCCATTGCCTTTTGCGAACCTTCATTTTTTGTTTAGTTATAGGCACATTTAGTAAACAGCTCGTGTTTGAGTTTTCGTGGGCCATTGAGCAACTTTGTTACTTCAATTATGGATTGTAGTGTAGTTGTGCATTCTACATGCTAATTTTCCATCGCCTTTCATGAAGCTTTAATTTTTGTTGAATTATTGCCACACAGAAGAAACCACTCAGGTTTGAGTTTTTGTTGGCCATCGAGCAACTTTGGTTAGTACGATTGTGGATTTTACAATAGTTTTGCATTATGCAAGCTAATTTTTCATCACCATTTGTGAACCTTCATTTTTTTTTAAAGTTATACCCGCATTTAGGAAACCATCAGTGTTCGAGTTTTTGTGGGCCATCGGTCAACTTTGGTGACTACGATTGTGGATTTTACTACAATTGTGTAGTATGGCCGCATTTAGGAAACCACTTAAGTGACTATGATTGTCGATTCTATTGTAGTTGTGCATTCTAGATGCTAATTTTCGGTCGCCTTTTGCGAACCTTCATTTTTTGTTGAGTTTTATATTTACATTTAAAAAATTACTCATGTTTGAGTTTTGATGGGGGGAATGTGTAGGATCATCATAGAGAAAATAGGTTTCTAAACTACTAGGTTTATTTTAAAAAAAAGAATCTATTTGGGGAAAAATTGAAATTTGAATGCATTAGTAATTAAATTTTAGGGATAAATTACGAAGTAGGTGTTTGTCTGACCACTATAACCACAATAAAATGATAATATTATTTATAAGATTTTAGATATAAGTAGAGGACTCATGTCCAGATGTGTTGCATATTTTTTGGAAATTTTCTTCCTAGTAAATAATTAATTATGAATTTTTTCTTACAACTTTTAAAAAATATAAGAAATTTGTATGTCTGACCACCTTAGCTTGGTCAAAACTTCATGAAATTCAATTTTTTTAATCCTATAGTATGTGAAGCATGTTTTAGATTCGAAAAATATGATACTGTTTTAAAGCCATAGATGTTTTTCAATCAACCTATCAATTAGGACTTTAGTTGTAACTCAAATATAAAATGAATAATAATTATTTATTAAATAAAAAGTAAAACATAATTTATATTGGTGGAAAGCTTAGAATCCCCTTTCAAAACCCTTTTTGTTTCATCAATTTTGGTTATAAAAATTGTCATTAGCCACATACCCTACACATACCCATCATGATCTTGCACATACCCTAGGCCGTATATCAACTTTGGTGACTACGATTATGAATTGTACTATAGTTGTGCATTCTGCATGCTAATTTTCTATTGCCTTTCGCAAAGCTTCATTTTTTGTTAACTTATAGCCGCATTTAGGAAACTACTCATGTTTGATTTTTCGTGGGCCATAAATCAATTTTGGTGACTACAATTATGTATTGTATTGTAGGTGTGCATTATGCATGCTAATTTTCCATCACCTTTTACAAACCTTCATTTTTTATTTAGTTATATACGCATTTAGGAAACTGCTCATGTTTGAGTTTTCATGGGCCATCGATCAACTTTGGTGACTACAATTATGGATTGTACTACAGTTGTGCATTTTACATGCTAATTTTCCATCGCCTTTCACAAACCTTAATTTTTTGTTGAGTTATAGCTGCCTTTAGGAAATTTCTCATGTTTGAGTTTTTTTGGGCCGTCGATGAACTTTGGTGGCCAAGATTGTGGATTGTACTATGGTTGTACATTTTGTACACTATTTTTCAATTACCTATCATGAACCTTCATGTGGATATAACTCAATGAAAATTAAGCATTCCCAAAACGTGATAGAAAATAAGAGTATGAAATGCCCAACCCTAATACAATACCAAACTGTAGTCACTAAACATGACCAATAGTCCACGAAATCTTGAACATAAGGGATTTTCTAAATGTGGCTCTAACTAAAGAAAAAATGAGTGAAAATAGTTGTATGGAATTTCTAACCGTTATACAATCCCAAACTGTAGTTACCGAATGCAACCAATGGTCCATGAAAGCTCGAACACGAGCGGTTTCCTAATGTGGCTTAACTCAACAAAAAATGAGCATTCGTACAAGGCGATGAAAATAGGCATATTGAATGCACAACTATAGCACAATCCCAAACCGTAGTCACCAAACATGATTAATGGTCCACAAAAGTTCAAACATGAGTGTTTCGTAAATGGAACTATAACTCAAGGAAAAATGAGCTTTTAAAAAAGGCAATGGAATATAGGTGTACAAAATGCCAAACCATAGTACAATCCCAAACCATACTCATCAAATGTGACTGATGGTCCATGAAAGGTTGAACACAAGTGGATTCCTAAATGCGGCTAAAACTCAATGAAAAATGAGTGTTTTCAAAAGGTGATGGAATATAGGCATACAAAATGGCAAACCATAATATAGTTCAAAACCATAGTTACCGAACACGACCAATGGTTCGTAAAAATTTGAACATGAGTAGTTTCCCAAATGTGTCTATAACTCAACGAAAAAAGAGTGTTTGTGAAAGGAGATGGAATATAGGAGTACAAAATGCTCAACCATAGTAGAAGCCCAAACCATAGTCAAAAAATGCGATCGATAGTCCACAAAAGCTCGAACACGAGCGGTTTTCTAAATGCAGATATAACTCAACAAAATATGAGTGTTCATGAATGGTGATGGAAAATGGGCATACAAAATTCCCAATCATACTACATCCCAAACTGTAGTAACCAAACGTGAACCATGGTACATGAAAGCTCGAACATGAGTGGTTTTATAAATGCAGCTATAACTCAATAAAAAATGAGCATTTACGAAAGGTGATGGAATATAGGTGTAGGAAATGCCCAACAATAGTACAATCCCAAATTATAGTCACCGAACGCGATCGATGGTCCACAAAAACTCGAACACGAGTGGTTTCCTAAATGCGGCTATAATTCAATGAAAGATGAGTGTTTTTGAATGGTGATGGAAAATAGGCATACAAGATGCCCAACTATAATACAATCCCGAACTACTCACCGAATGCAATCAATGGTCAACGAAAGCTCGAACACGAGCAGTTTCCCGAATGCAGTTATAATTGAATAAAAAATGAGTATTCACAAAAGGCAATGGAAAATAGGTGTATAGAATGCCCAACCATACTATAATCCCAAACTGTAGTCACCAAACACAGCTAATGGTCCACGAAAGCTTGAACATAAGCAGTTTCCAAAATGTTGTAACTCAACGAAAAATGAGCATTTGTGAAAGGCAAAGAAAAATAAGCGTACAGAATGGCCAATTGTGGGACAATCCAAAACCATAGTCATTGAACACAACTTATGGTCCAAGAAAGCTTGAACACGAGTAGTTTCCTAAATGCAGCTATAACTCAATGAGAAATGAGTGTTCATGAAAGCAAATGGAAAATAGGCTTACAAAAATTCCAGCCATAGTACAAACCTCAACTGTAGTCACCAAACATGACTGAAGGTCGATGAAAGCTCAAACACGAGCAATTTCCTCAATGTTGCTATAACTCAATGAAAAATGAGCTTTTGTGAAAGATGACAGAATATAGGTGTATGTAATACCCAATTGTATTACAATCCCAAACTGTAGTCACAGAATGTGATCGATGGTCCACGAAAGGTCGAACATGAGTGATTTCCTAAATGAGGCTATAACTCAACAAAAAATGAGCTTTCATGAAGGGCGATGGAATATAGGTGTATGCAATTCCCAATCGTAGTACAATCCCAAATTACGGTCACCAAACATGACCAATGGTCCACGGAAGCTCGAACATGAACAGTTTCCTAAATGTAGCAAAAAATCAATCAAAAGATGAACGTTCATGAAAGGCAAAAAAATATAGGTGTACCGAATGCCAATTCATAGTAAAATCTCAAAGTGTAGTCACTGAACGTGATTGATGGTTCACAAGAGGTCAAACATGAGCGGTCTCCTAGATGTGGCTATAACTCAATGAAAAATGAGCTTTCATGAAAGGAAAAGGAATATAGGCATACGAAATGCCCAACCGTACTACAATCCCAAACCATAGCCACCAAACTTGACCGATGGTCCATGAAATCTCATACTCAAGTGATTCCCTAAATGTGGCTATAACTCAACGAAAAATCAGTGTTCACGAAAGGTGATGGAAAATATTTGTACGAAATGCACAATTGTAGGACAATGCCAAACTGTAGTCATCAAATGCAACCTATGGTCCACGAAATCTCAAACATGAGTGATTTCCTAAATTCAGCAATAACCCAACAAATAATGAGAGTTTGAAAAGGGCGATGGAAAATAGGCATACAGAATGTCCAACCACAGTACAATCAGAAATTGTATTCACTAACTGCGACCAATAGTCCATGAAAGCTCGAACATGAGCAGATTCCTAAATGTGGCTATAACTCAATGAAAAATGAGCATTCACAAAAGGTGATGGAAAATAGGCATACATAATGCCCAACCATAGTATAATCCCAAACCATAGTCACAAAACACGACCAATGGTCCACGAAATCTTGAACACGAGTGGTTTCATAAACATGGCTATAAATGAATGAAAAATGAGTTTTTGAGAAAGGCAACAAAAAATAGGTGTACAAAATTCCCAACCATAGTAAAATCTCAAAGTGTAGTCACCGAACGCGACCGATGGTCCATAAAATCTTGAAAACGAGCAGTTTACTGAATGGGGCTATAACACAATGAAAAATAAGCATTTGCAAAAAGTAATGGAAAATATGTGTATGGAATGCCCAATTGTATTACAATCCCAAATTTTAGTCACCTAGCGTGACCGATGGTCTATGAAAGCTTGAACATGAGAGGTTTCCTAAATGCAACTAAAAATCAACAAAAAATGAGTGTTCACAAAAGCCAATGGAATATAGGTGTACGAAATGCCCAACTGTAGTACAATCCCAAACCATAGTCACCGAGCGCGACCGATGGTCCACGAAAGCTTGAACATGAATGATTTCCTAAATGTGGATATCACTCAATGAAAAATGACCGTTCATGAAAGGAGATAGAAAATACGCTTATAGAATACACAACTATAGTGTAATCCACATACGTAGTCACCAAAGTTGATCTATGGCCCATGAAAACTCAAACTCGAGCGGTTAAATAAATGCGGCTATACCTCAACAAAAATGAAGATTCGTTGAAAGCGATAGAAAATAAACGTAAAAAATGGAGAACTACAATGCAATACACAATTGTAGTCACCAAAGTTGATTGATGGCCAATGAAAAATAAAAAACGGGCAATTTCCTAAGTGCGGATAGAACACAACGAAAAATGAAGGTTCACGAAAGGCGGAAGAAAATACGTATATAAAATGCACAACTACAATGTAGTCCACAATTGTAGTCACCAAAGTTGATCGATGGCCCAAAAAAACTCAAACACGAGCGTTGTCCTAAATGTAGCTATAACTCAGACAAAAAATTAAGGTTCCTAAAAGGCGATTAAGAAAATATGTGTACAAAATGTACAACTACATTACAATCGACAATTGTAGTCACCAAAGTTGATTAATGGCCTACAAAAATTGAAACCTGCACAATTTCCTAAATGCGGCTATAACTCAACAAAAAAGAAGATTCATGAAAGGTGATAGAAAATATGTGAATAAAATGCACTACAATGTAATCCACAAGCGTAGTGACCAAAGTTGATCGATGGCCCACAAAAACTGAAACACGAGTGGTTTCAAAATTTTTGCTATAACTCAACAAAAAATGAAGGTTCATGAAAGATGATTAAAAATATGTGTATGCAATGAACTATAGTACGATCCACAATCGTAGTCACCAAAGTTGATCAATGGCCCAGAAAAACTCAAACATGAGCGATTTCCTAAATGCAGCTATAACTCAACAAAAAATGAAGGTTCGCGAACGGCAATAGAAAGTTCGCATATAGAATGCACAACTACATTGTAATCCACAATTGTAGTGACCAAAGTTGATCGATGGCCCAAGAAAAGTTAAACACGAGCGTTTTCCTAAATGTGGCTATAACTAAACAAAAAATAAAGGTTCACAAAAGGAGATAGAAAATACTCTTACAGAATGCACAACTATAGTGAAATCCACAAGTGTAGTCAACAAAGTTGATCGATG
>VDFB02000020.1:4420932-4482722 GCA_007258455.2 Sequoia sempervirens
TGATATGCTTTGGTGACTACGATTATGGATTGCACTGTAGTTGTCCATTCTGTACGCATATTTTTATCAACTTTGTGAAACCTTTATTTTTTGTTCAGTTATAGCCGTATTTAGGAAACCCCTTAAGTTTGAGTTTTTGTGGGCCATTGATTAACTTTGGTGACTACACTGATGGATTACATTGTAGTTGTGCATTATATAAACGTATTTTCTATCGCCTTTCATGAACGTTCAATTTTTGTTGAGTTATAGCCACAATTAGGAAACATGTTTGAGTTTTTGTGGGCCATTGATCAGCTTTGGTGACTACGATTGTGGATTATACTGTAGTTGTGCATTCTAGACACAGTTTTAATCGCCTTTTACATACCCTTTTTTTGTTTAGTTATAGATTTTTTATTGCGATATAGATTTTTTATTGCGATGTAGCTGTCCATTCTATACGTGTGTTTTCTATTGCCTTTCATGAATCTTCATTTTTCATTCAGTTATAGCCGCATTTAGGAAACTACTCGTGTTTGAGTTTTCGTGGGCCATTGATCAACTTTGGTGATTACGATTGTGGATTGCACTGTATTTGTGAACGCTATATGCATATTTTCTATCCCCTTTTGTGAACCTTCAATTTTCGTTGAGTTAAAGTTGTATTTAGGTAACTGCTCGTGTTTGAGTTTTCATGGGGCATTGATCAACTTTGAGGACTATGATTGTGGATGGCACTATAGTTGTCGAGTCTATACACATATTTTTTCTATAGCTTTTCACAAACCTTCATTTTTTGTTGAGTTATAGTCGTATTTAGGAAATCACTCATGTTTGAGTTTTCGTGGGGAATCGAGCAACTTTGGTGACTACGATGTGCATTACACTGTAGTTGTGTATTTTGTATGCATATTTTTAATTTCCTTTCACGAACCTTCATTTTTTGTTAGTTATAGCCGCATTTATGAAAACGCTCGTTTTTGAGTTTTCGTGGGCCATCGATAAAAAATGGTAACTACAATTATGGATTACACTATAGTTGTGCATTCTATATGCTTATTTTCTATCAACTTTTGCTAACCTTCATTTTTCGTTGAGTTATAACTGCACTTAGCGAACCGCTCGAGTTTGAATTTTCATGGGCCATCAATCAACTTTGGTTACTACAATTATGGATTTCACTGTAGTTGTCCATTATGTACATGTATTTTCTATCACTTTTTGTGAACTTTCATTTTTTGTTTAGTTATATCCACATTTATGAACTTGCTCGTATTTGAGTTTTCATGGGTCATCGATCAACTTTAGTGACTACGGTGCATTGCGCTATAGTTGTCCATTTTGTATGCGTATTTTCTATTGCCTTTCGTGAACCTTCATTTTCCGTTGAGTTATAGCCACAGTTAGGAACTGCTCGTGTCCTAAAGAGACATGGATCATCCTTTTTTTGAGAAAATATTTTTTCTTTAAAAAGCTTTTCTTGTAAAGTAGAAGCAGTATAGGTAACATAGGAAAAAATTTTGAATCTTTTTATGAAAAATGGGATAAATGGTTTTTATAGGTACTCGTGTGCTCAAGAGACCCAAATTGTCCAGTTTTTTAAAAAAAAAGTTGTTTTTGAAAAAGATAGATTTTTTTGAAAAATAGTAGTGGAGGTAAAACAGAGGCAAATTTTTTGAATCTTTTTATCAAAAATCTGAGAAATGGGTTTTGTAGTGATTGTCATTTTGAGTAGACCCATATCGTCCTTTTTCTTGAAAAACTAATTTTTCAACAACATGCAAGAACTCCTCAAAAATAGAATCTACGAAACGTTTCTTTTGGGGAAAATCAAAATATGGGTTTTATTGGTGCTCATCTGCTAAAAAAACCTAGATCGTCCATTTTTTGAAAAAATAAGTTATTTTTGAAAATGATAGATTTTTTTGGAAAGTAGTAGAGGTGGCAGAGGTATATTTTTGGAATATTTTTTTGAAAAATCTAAGAAAAGGGTTTTGTAGAAAATGTCATTTTGAATAAACCCAAATCGTCATATTTTTGAAAAACTAATTTTTCACCAACATGCAAAAAGCCCTCAAAATTACAATCTACGAAACAATTTTTTTTGGGAAAATTTAAAATATGGGTTTTATAATTGCTTGACAGCTAAAGAGACCCAGATTGTCTATTTTTTGAAAAACTAAGTTGTTCTTGAAATTTATTTATTTTTTTGAAAAGTAGTAGTAGAGTTAACAAAGGCAATATTTTTGAATCTTTTTACGAAAAAACTAATTTTTCGTAGTAGAGTTAACAAAGGAGCATAGAGGTAACAAATTTTCCTTTTCTGAAAAAACTAATTTTTCACCAACATTCAAGAACCCCTCAAAAATAAAATCTACGAAAGAATTATTTTTTGGAAAATCGAATATATGGGTTTTATAGGTGGTCGAAAGCTCAAGAAACCCACATCGTCCGTTTTTTTTAAAAATAAGTTGTTTTTGAAAATGATAGATTTTTCTTAAAAGTAGAAGTAGTAGAGGTAATAGAGACAAAATATTTCAATCTTTTTATGAATATTTTGAGAAATGGGTTTTGTAGAGAATGTTGTTCTGAGTACACCCAGATCAATCATTTTTTCAAAAAAAACTACTTTTTGAAGAAGATAGATAATTTTGAAAAATAGTGGTAGAGGTAATACATGTAGTATTTTTGAATCCTTTTATGAAAAATGGGTAAATGGGTAATAGAGAATATAGCCACATTTAGGAACTCCCTCATGTTAGAGTTTTTGTAGGCCATCGATCAACTTTCATGACTACGATTGTTGATTACATTGTAGTTGTGCATTGTATACATGTATTTTCTATCACCTTTCCTGAACCTTCATTTTTTGTTGAGTTATACTCGCACTTAGGAAACCTCTCATCTTTGAGTTTTTTGTGGGCCATTGATCAACTTTGGTGACTACGATTGTGGATTGCACTGTAGGTGTCCATTCTATACACGTATTTTCTATCGCCTTTTGTGAACCTTCATTTTTTGTTGAGTCACAGTTACACTTTGAAAATCGCTCGTGTTTGAGTTTGCGTGGTCCATCAATCAAATTAGGTGAGTACGATTGTGGATTGCATTGTAGTTGTCCATTTTGTACGTGTATTTTCTATCACCTTTCACAAACCTTCATTTTTTGTTGAGTTACAGCCGTATTTAGGAAACTGCTCGTGTTTGAATTTTCGTGGGCCGTTAATCAACTTTGGTGATTACGATTGTGCATTGCATTGTATTGTGAATTCTATACACTTATTTTTTATCCCATTTTGCAAATGTTAATTTTTCGTTTAGTTATTGCGGCATAAGGAAACTGCTCATGTTTAAGTTTTTGTGAGACACTGATCAACTTTGGTGACTACGTTTGTGGATTACACGGTAGTTGTCTATACTGTATGCATATTTTCTATTACTTTTCGTGAACCTTCATTTTTTGTTGAGTTATAGCAGCATTTAGGAAACTACTCATGTTTGAGTTTTTGTGGGCCATCAATCAACTTTGGTCACTATAATTGTGGATTGTACTGTAGTTGTGTGTTCTATACAGAATAATTGTAATTTCCTTTCAGGAACATTCATTTTTTGTTGAGTTATAGCCGCATTTAGGAAAACGCTCTTGTTTGAGTTTTGTGGGCGATCGATCAAGTTTGGAGACTACGATTGTAGATTACATTGTAGTTGTACATTATGAACGTTGATTTTCTATCGCCTTTCATGAACCTTCATTTTTTGTTGAGTTATAGCCACATTTAGGAAATCATTTGTGTTTGAGGTTTTGTAGGCCATCATTCAACTTTGGTGACTACGCTTGCAAATTACACTATAGTTGTGAATTCTATAATTGTATTTTCTTTCACCTTTCATGAGCCTTCTTTTTCTGTTGAGTTATAGTTGCATTTAGGAAACTGCTGGTGTTTGAGATTTTGTTGGCCATCGATCAACTTTGGTGACTACGATTGTAAATTACACTGAGTTATGCATTCTATACACGTATTTTCTATCAACTTTAATGTACCTTCCTTTTTTGTTCAGTTATAGCCACATTTACGAAACCATTCATGTTCGAGTTTTTGTGGGCCCTCAATAAACTTTGGTGACTGTCATTGTGGATTGTACTATAGTTGTGCATTATGTACGTATATTTTTAATTACCTTTCAAAAACCTTTGTTTTTTGTTGATTTATAGCCGCATTAATGAAAACAATCGTGTTTGAGTTTTCATGGGCCATCAATCAACTTTGGTGACTAAGATTGTTGATTACACTGTAGTTGTGCATTTTATAAATGTATTTTCTATCACCTTTCGCAAACCTTCATTTTTCATTCAGCTAAAGCTGCACTTAGGAAACCATTCATTCATGTTTGAGTTTATGTGGGCCATCGATTTTGGTGACTATGATTTTGTATGCGTATTTTCTATCACATTTCTTCAACCTTCATTTTTTGTTGAGTTATAGCGACATTTAGGAAGTCGCTCGTGTTTGAGTTTTTTCGTAGGCCATCGATCAACTTGGGTGACTATGATTGTGGATTACACTATAGTTGTGCATTCTATACGAGTATATTCTATCACCTTTTGTGAACCTTCATTTTTTGTTGAGTTATAGTTGCACTTATGAAACCACTCGTGTTTGAGCTTTCGTTGGCCATCGATCAACTTTGGTGACTATGATATTGGATATCACTGTAGTTGTCCTTTTTGTACGTGTATTTTCCATCTCATTTTGCAAAACTTCATTTTTTATTGAGTTATAGCCACATTTGGGAAACTGCTCGAGTTTGAGTTTTTAGGGGCCATCAATCAACTTTGGTGAATAAGCTTGTGAATTATACTATATTTGTGAATTTTATACACATATTTTCTATCACCTTTCACGAATTTTTTCTTGAGTTATAGTCACAATTAGGAAACCGCTCATGTTTGAGTTTTCGTGGGCCATCGATCAACTTTGGTGACTATGATTGTGGATTGAAATGTAGTTGTACATTCTTTACAGATATTTTTAATCCCCTTTCACGAACCTTCATTTTTTGTTTAGTTATAGCCGCATTTAGGAAAATGCTCGTGTTTGAGTTTTCGTGGGCCATCGATCAACTTTGGTCACTACTATTGTGGATTACACTGTATTTGTGCATTTAATATGCGTATTTTCTATCACTTTTCATGAACCTTAATTTTTAGTTTATTTATCGCTACACTTAGGAAAACACTCATGTTTGAGTTTTCGTGGGCCATCGATCAACTTTTGTGACTATGCTTGTGGATTGCACTGTAGTTGTGCATTATGAAGGTTAATTTTCTATCGCATTTCGTCAACCTTCATTTTTTGTTGAGCTATAGCTACATTTAGAAAACTGCTTGTGTTTGAGATTTCATGGGCCATCAATCAACTTTGGTGACTACGACTGTGGATTGCACTATAGTTTTCTAGTTTGTATGCGTATTTTCTATCACCTTTCATTAACCTTTCTATTTTTGTTGAGTTATGGCTGCATTTAGGAAACCAGTCGTGTTTGAGTTTTCGTGTACTATCAATCAACTTTAGTGACTATGATTGTGGATTACACTGTAGTTGTGCATTCTATACACGTATTTTCTATTGCCTGCATTTAGGAAGTCATTCATGTTTGTGTTTTTAATCGCCTTTCATGACCATTCATTTTTTGTTTAGTTATAGCCATATTTAGGAAACCACTCATGTCTGAGTTTTTGTGGGCCATCAATCAAATTTGGTGACAACAATTCTGGATTGTACTATAGTGTTGCATTCCATAGGCATATTTTTAATTGCCTTCCATGAACCATCATTTTTTCGTTTAGTTATAGCCGCACTTAGGAAACCGCTATAACTCTCGTCGACCATCAATCAAGTTTGGTGACTACAATTGTGGATTACATTGTAGTTGTGCATTCTATATGCATATTTTCTATCACCTTTTATGATGCTTCATTTTGTGCTAAGTTATAGCCACATTTATGAAGTCGCTCGAATTTGAGTTTTTGTTGGCCATCGATCAACTTTGGTGACTATGCTTGTGGATTATACTGTAGTTGTACATTCTATACGTATATTTTCTATCGGCTTTCGTGAAACTTAATTTTTTGTTGAGTTATAGCTGCATTTAGGAAACTACTCGTGTTTGAGTTTTTGTAGGCTATCAACTTTGGTGGCAACGATTGTGGATTGTGTTGTAGTTGTGCATTCGGTACGCATATTTTTAATTGCCTTCAGCTTCATTTTTTTTTGAGTTATAGCCGTATTTAGGAAAATGCTCGTATTTGAATTTTCATGGGTCATCGATCAACTTTGGTGACTATGATTATGGATTAAACTATAGTTGTGCATTCTATACGCGTATTTTCTATCGCCTTTCGTAAACCTTAATTTTTTGTGGAGTTATAGCTGCACTTAAGAAAACGCTAGTGTTTTAGTTTTCAAGGGCCATCGATGAACTTTGGTGACTATGTTGTGGAGAACATTATAGTTGTGCATTGTATACGCATATTTCTATCACCTTTCATGAACCTTCAGTTTTTCTTGAGTTATAGCCACATTTAGGAAACCGCTCATGTTTGTGTTTTTGTGGGACATCGATCAACTTTGGTGCCTATGATTGTGGATTACACTATAGTTTTTTATTCTATCCACGTGTTTTCTATAGCCTTTCGCAAACCTTCATTTTTTGTTGAGTTATCGCTACATTTAGGAAACTGCTCATGTTTGAGTTTCTATGGGACATTAATAACCTTTGGTGACTACGGTTGTGGATTGTACTGTAATTGTTCATTATGTATGCGTATTTTTAATCACATTTTAGAAATGTTCATTTTTTGTTAAGTTATAGCTGCATTTAAGAAAATGGTTGTGTTTGAGCTTTTGTGGGCCATCGATCAACTTTGGTGACTACGATTGGCGATTACATTGTAGTTGTGCATTGTATACACTTATTTTCTATCGCCTTTCATGAACCTTCATTTTTTGTTGAGTTATAGCTGCACTTAGCAAACCGCTCATGTTTGAGTTTTAAGGGTCATCGATCAACTTTGGTGACTACAATTGTGGATTATATCGTAGTTGTGCATTCTATACACATATTTTCTATCAATTTTCACAAACCTTTATTTTTTGTTTGACTTATAGCCGCATTTAGGAATCCGCTCATGTTTGAGTTTTTGTGGGTCATTGATCAACTTCTGTGACTACGATAGATGATTACACTATAGTTGTACATTATATATGTCTATTTTCTATCGTCTTTCATGAACCTTCATTTTTTGATGAGTTATAGCTGTAATTAGGAAATCGCTCATGTTTGAGTTTTTGTGGGTCATCAATCAACTTTGGTGACGATGATTGTGGATTGCACTGTAGTTGTGCACCATAGTTGTTTCCTAAGTGTGGCTATAAATCAACGAAAAATGAAAGTTTGCATAAGGCAATAGAAAATACATGAATAGAATGCATAACTATACAGTAATCCACAATCATAGTCACCAAAGTTCATTGAGTTATAGCCGTATTTAGGAAGTCCCTAATGTTTGAGTTTTTGTGGGCCATCAATCAACTTTGGTGACTACGATTGTGGATTGTACTATGGTTGTTCATTCTGTATGCATATTTTTAATCACCTTTCATGAATGTTCATTTTTTGTTGAGTTATTACCGCATTTAGGAAAACGCTCGTGTTTGAGTTGTTATGCCCCATCTTTGGTGACTACACTTTAATTGTGCATTCTATACATGTATTTTTTATCGACTTTTGTGAAACTTCATTTTTTGTTGACTTATAGTCGCATTTAAGAAGCCCCAAATTTTTCTATTTTTGTGGGACATGAATCAACTTTGGTGACTACTATTGTGGATTGTACAGTAGCTATGCATTTTGTACGCATATTTTTTATTGCCTTTAACAAATCTTCTTTTTTTTGTTGAATTATAGCTGCATTTAAGAAAACGCTTGTGTTTGATATGTCTTTGGCCATCAATTAACTTTGCTCACTACAATTGTGGATTACAATGTAGTTTTTCATTCTGTACACGTATTTTCTATCCCTTTCGCGAACCATCATTTTTTGATGACTTATAGTTGCACCTATGAAACCACTTGTGTTTGAGTTTTCATGGTTCATCGATCAACTTTGGTGACTACGATTGTGGATTGCATTGTAGTTGTCCATTTTGTATTCGTGTTTTCAATCGTCTTTCTCTAACCTTCTTTTTTGTTGAGTTATACCCGCATTTAGGAAATCGCTCATGTTCTAAAGAGGCACGGAATGTCCATTTTTTGATAAAATAAGTTATTGAAAAATAATTTTTTGAAAAGTTGAAGCAGTAGAGTTAATAGAGGTGAATTTTTTGAATATTTTTATGAAAAATGGGAAAAATGGGTCTCGTAGGGAATCTCATTCTGAGTAGACCTAGATCATCCTTTTTTTGAAAAACTAAAATTTCACCAATATGTAAGAACCCCTCAAAAATAGAATCTACGGAACAATTTTTCTTGGGGAAATAAAAAATATGGGTTTTATAGGTACTCGTGTCCTCATGAAACCCAGATCGTCCTTTTTTTGCATGCGAATTTTCCAATGCGTTTAGCCAACTTTTATTTTTTGTTGAGTTGTAGTTGCATTTAGGAAACTACTCATGTTTGAGTTTTCATGGGCCATCGATCAACTTTGGTGACTCTGATTGTGGATTGTACTGCAGTTGTGCATTATTTTGTATGCTAATTTTCCATCGCCTTTAGGAAACCGGTCGTGTTTGAGTTTTCATGGGCCATCAATCAAATTTGGTGACTATGATTATGGATTGTACTGTAGTTGTGCATTCTGCTCACTAATTTTCCATCGCCTTTCACAAACCTTCATTTTTTGTTGAGCTATAGCCACATTTTGGAAACTGCTAGTGTTTGAGTTTCTGTGGTCCATCGATGAACTTTGGTGACTATGATTGTGGATTGTACTATAGTTGTGCATCATTCTACATGCGAATTTTCTATCGCATTTTGTGAACCTTCATTTTTTGTTGAGTTATAGCCACATTCAACAAATTGCTTGTGTTTGATTTTTCATGGGCCATTGATCAACTTTGGTGAGTACAATTGTGAATTGTACTATTGTTTTACATTCTGCATGCTAATTTTCCACAATTGTCTTTCACAAACCTTAATTTTTTGTTATGTTATAGCCACATTTAGGAAACCGATCATCTTTGAGTTTTTGTGGGCCATCGATCAACTTTGGTGACTACAATTGTTGATTGTACTACTATTATGCATTGTACACTCTAATTTTCCATTGCCTTTTGCGAACCTTCATTTTTTGTTTAGTTATAGGCACATTTAGTAAACAGCTCGTGTTTGAGTTTTCGTGGGCCATTGAGCAACTTTGTTACTTCAATTATGGATTGTAGTGTAGTTGTGCATTCTACATGCTAATTTTCCATCGCCTTTCATGAAGCTTTAATTTTTGTTGAATTATTGCCACACAGAAGAAACCACTCAGGTTTGAGTTTTTGTTGGCCATCGAGCAACTTTGGTTAGTACGATTGTGGATTTTACAATAGTTTTGCATTATGCAAGCTAATTTTTCATCACCATTTGTGAACCTTCATTTTTTTTTAAAGTTATACCCGCATTTAGGAAACCATCAGTGTTCGAGTTTTTGTGGGCCATCGGTCAACTTTGGTGACTACGATTGTGGATTTTACTACAATTGTGTAGTATGGCCGCATTTAGGAAACCACTTAAGTGACTATGATTGTCGATTCTATTGTAGTTGTGCATTCTAGATGCTAATTTTCGGTCGCCTTTTGCGAACCTTCATTTTTTGTTGAGTTTTATATTTACATTTAAAAAATTACTCATGTTTGAGTTTTGATGGGGGGAATGTGTAGGATCATCATAGAGAAAATAGGTTTCTAAACTACTAGGTTTATTTTAAAAAAAAGAATCTATTTGGGGAAAAATTGAAATTTGAATGCATTAGTAATTAAATTTTAGGGATAAATTACGAAGTAGGTGTTTGTCTGACCACTATAACCACAATAAAATGATAATATTATTTATAAGATTTTAGATATAAGTAGAGGACTCATGTCCAGATGTGTTGCATATTTTTTGGAAATTTTCTTCCTAGTAAATAATTAATTATGAATTTTTTCTTACAACTTTTAAAAAATATAAGAAATTTGTATGTCTGACCACCTTAGCTTGGTCAAAACTTCATGAAATTCAATTTTTTTAATCCTATAGTATGTGAAGCATGTTTTAGATTCGAAAAATATGATACTGTTTTAAAGCCATAGATGTTTTTCAATCAACCTATCAATTAGGACTTTAGTTGTAACTCAAATATAAAATGAATAATAATTATTTATTAAATAAAAAGTAAAACATAATTTATATTGGTGGAAAGCTTAGAATCCCCTTTCAAAACCCTTTTTGTTTCATCAATTTTGGTTATAAAAATTGTCATTAGCCACATACCCTACACATACCCATCATGATCTTGCACATACCCTAGGCCGTATATCAACTTTGGTGACTACGATTATGAATTGTACTATAGTTGTGCATTCTGCATGCTAATTTTCTATTGCCTTTCGCAAAGCTTCATTTTTTGTTAACTTATAGCCGCATTTAGGAAACTACTCATGTTTGATTTTTCGTGGGCCATAAATCAATTTTGGTGACTACAATTATGTATTGTATTGTAGGTGTGCATTATGCATGCTAATTTTCCATCACCTTTTACAAACCTTCATTTTTTATTTAGTTATATACGCATTTAGGAAACTGCTCATGTTTGAGTTTTCATGGGCCATCGATCAACTTTGGTGACTACAATTATGGATTGTACTACAGTTGTGCATTTTACATGCTAATTTTCCATCGCCTTTCACAAACCTTAATTTTTTGTTGAGTTATAGCTGCCTTTAGGAAATTTCTCATGTTTGAGTTTTTTTGGGCCGTCGATGAACTTTGGTGGCCAAGATTGTGGATTGTACTATGGTTGTACATTTTGTACACTATTTTTCAATTACCTATCATGAACCTTCATGTGGATATAACTCAATGAAAATTAAGCATTCCCAAAACGTGATAGAAAATAAGAGTATGAAATGCCCAACCCTAATACAATACCAAACTGTAGTCACTAAACATGACCAATAGTCCACGAAATCTTGAACATAAGGGATTTTCTAAATGTGGCTCTAACTAAAGAAAAAATGAGTGAAAATAGTTGTATGGAATTTCTAACCGTTATACAATCCCAAACTGTAGTTACCGAATGCAACCAATGGTCCATGAAAGCTCGAACACGAGCGGTTTCCTAATGTGGCTTAACTCAACAAAAAATGAGCATTCGTACAAGGCGATGAAAATAGGCATATTGAATGCACAACTATAGCACAATCCCAAACCGTAGTCACCAAACATGATTAATGGTCCACAAAAGTTCAAACATGAGTGTTTCGTAAATGGAACTATAACTCAAGGAAAAATGAGCTTTTAAAAAAGGCAATGGAATATAGGTGTACAAAATGCCAAACCATAGTACAATCCCAAACCATACTCATCAAATGTGACTGATGGTCCATGAAAGGTTGAACACAAGTGGATTCCTAAATGCGGCTAAAACTCAATGAAAAATGAGTGTTTTCAAAAGGTGATGGAATATAGGCATACAAAATGGCAAACCATAATATAGTTCAAAACCATAGTTACCGAACACGACCAATGGTTCGTAAAAATTTGAACATGAGTAGTTTCCCAAATGTGTCTATAACTCAACGAAAAAAGAGTGTTTGTGAAAGGAGATGGAATATAGGAGTACAAAATGCTCAACCATAGTAGAAGCCCAAACCATAGTCAAAAAATGCGATCGATAGTCCACAAAAGCTCGAACACGAGCGGTTTTCTAAATGCAGATATAACTCAACAAAATATGAGTGTTCATGAATGGTGATGGAAAATGGGCATACAAAATTCCCAATCATACTACATCCCAAACTGTAGTAACCAAACGTGAACCATGGTACATGAAAGCTCGAACATGAGTGGTTTTATAAATGCAGCTATAACTCAATAAAAAATGAGCATTTACGAAAGGTGATGGAATATAGGTGTAGGAAATGCCCAACAATAGTACAATCCCAAATTATAGTCACCGAACGCGATCGATGGTCCACAAAAACTCGAACACGAGTGGTTTCCTAAATGCGGCTATAATTCAATGAAAGATGAGTGTTTTTGAATGGTGATGGAAAATAGGCATACAAGATGCCCAACTATAATACAATCCCGAACTACTCACCGAATGCAATCAATGGTCAACGAAAGCTCGAACACGAGCAGTTTCCCGAATGCAGTTATAATTGAATAAAAAATGAGTATTCACAAAAGGCAATGGAAAATAGGTGTATAGAATGCCCAACCATACTATAATCCCAAACTGTAGTCACCAAACACAGCTAATGGTCCACGAAAGCTTGAACATAAGCAGTTTCCAAAATGTTGTAACTCAACGAAAAATGAGCATTTGTGAAAGGCAAAGAAAAATAAGCGTACAGAATGGCCAATTGTGGGACAATCCAAAACCATAGTCATTGAACACAACTTATGGTCCAAGAAAGCTTGAACACGAGTAGTTTCCTAAATGCAGCTATAACTCAATGAGAAATGAGTGTTCATGAAAGCAAATGGAAAATAGGCTTACAAAAATTCCAGCCATAGTACAAACCTCAACTGTAGTCACCAAACATGACTGAAGGTCGATGAAAGCTCAAACACGAGCAATTTCCTCAATGTTGCTATAACTCAATGAAAAATGAGCTTTTGTGAAAGATGACAGAATATAGGTGTATGTAATACCCAATTGTATTACAATCCCAAACTGTAGTCACAGAATGTGATCGATGGTCCACGAAAGGTCGAACATGAGTGATTTCCTAAATGAGGCTATAACTCAACAAAAAATGAGCTTTCATGAAGGGCGATGGAATATAGGTGTATGCAATTCCCAATCGTAGTACAATCCCAAATTACGGTCACCAAACATGACCAATGGTCCACGGAAGCTCGAACATGAACAGTTTCCTAAATGTAGCAAAAAATCAATCAAAAGATGAACGTTCATGAAAGGCAAAAAAATATAGGTGTACCGAATGCCAATTCATAGTAAAATCTCAAAGTGTAGTCACTGAACGTGATTGATGGTTCACAAGAGGTCAAACATGAGCGGTCTCCTAGATGTGGCTATAACTCAATGAAAAATGAGCTTTCATGAAAGGAAAAGGAATATAGGCATACGAAATGCCCAACCGTACTACAATCCCAAACCATAGCCACCAAACTTGACCGATGGTCCATGAAATCTCATACTCAAGTGATTCCCTAAATGTGGCTATAACTCAACGAAAAATCAGTGTTCACGAAAGGTGATGGAAAATATTTGTACGAAATGCACAATTGTAGGACAATGCCAAACTGTAGTCATCAAATGCAACCTATGGTCCACGAAATCTCAAACATGAGTGATTTCCTAAATTCAGCAATAACCCAACAAATAATGAGAGTTTGAAAAGGGCGATGGAAAATAGGCATACAGAATGTCCAACCACAGTACAATCAGAAATTGTATTCACTAACTGCGACCAATAGTCCATGAAAGCTCGAACATGAGCAGATTCCTAAATGTGGCTATAACTCAATGAAAAATGAGCATTCACAAAAGGTGATGGAAAATAGGCATACATAATGCCCAACCATAGTATAATCCCAAACCATAGTCACAAAACACGACCAATGGTCCACGAAATCTTGAACACGAGTGGTTTCATAAACATGGCTATAAATGAATGAAAAATGAGTTTTTGAGAAAGGCAACAAAAAATAGGTGTACAAAATTCCCAACCATAGTAAAATCTCAAAGTGTAGTCACCGAACGCGACCGATGGTCCATAAAATCTTGAAAACGAGCAGTTTACTGAATGGGGCTATAACACAATGAAAAATAAGCATTTGCAAAAAGTAATGGAAAATATGTGTATGGAATGCCCAATTGTATTACAATCCCAAATTTTAGTCACCTAGCGTGACCGATGGTCTATGAAAGCTTGAACATGAGAGGTTTCCTAAATGCAACTAAAAATCAACAAAAAATGAGTGTTCACAAAAGCCAATGGAATATAGGTGTACGAAATGCCCAACTGTAGTACAATCCCAAACCATAGTCACCGAGCGCGACCGATGGTCCACGAAAGCTTGAACATGAATGATTTCCTAAATGTGGATATCACTCAATGAAAAATGACCGTTCATGAAAGGAGATAGAAAATACGCTTATAGAATACACAACTATAGTGTAATCCACATACGTAGTCACCAAAGTTGATCTATGGCCCATGAAAACTCAAACTCGAGCGGTTAAATAAATGCGGCTATACCTCAACAAAAATGAAGATTCGTTGAAAGCGATAGAAAATAAACGTAAAAAATGGAGAACTACAATGCAATACACAATTGTAGTCACCAAAGTTGATTGATGGCCAATGAAAAATAAAAAACGGGCAATTTCCTAAGTGCGGATAGAACACAACGAAAAATGAAGGTTCACGAAAGGCGGAAGAAAATACGTATATAAAATGCACAACTACAATGTAGTCCACAATTGTAGTCACCAAAGTTGATCGATGGCCCAAAAAAACTCAAACACGAGCGTTGTCCTAAATGTAGCTATAACTCAGACAAAAAATTAAGGTTCCTAAAAGGCGATTAAGAAAATATGTGTACAAAATGTACAACTACATTACAATCGACAATTGTAGTCACCAAAGTTGATTAATGGCCTACAAAAATTGAAACCTGCACAATTTCCTAAATGCGGCTATAACTCAACAAAAAAGAAGATTCATGAAAGGTGATAGAAAATATGTGAATAAAATGCACTACAATGTAATCCACAAGCGTAGTGACCAAAGTTGATCGATGGCCCACAAAAACTGAAACACGAGTGGTTTCAAAATTTTTGCTATAACTCAACAAAAAATGAAGGTTCATGAAAGATGATTAAAAATATGTGTATGCAATGAACTATAGTACGATCCACAATCGTAGTCACCAAAGTTGATCAATGGCCCAGAAAAACTCAAACATGAGCGATTTCCTAAATGCAGCTATAACTCAACAAAAAATGAAGGTTCGCGAACGGCAATAGAAAGTTCGCATATAGAATGCACAACTACATTGTAATCCACAATTGTAGTGACCAAAGTTGATCGATGGCCCAAGAAAAGTTAAACACGAGCGTTTTCCTAAATGTGGCTATAACTAAACAAAAAATAAAGGTTCACAAAAGGAGATAGAAAATACTCTTACAGAATGCACAACTATAGTGAAATCCACAAGTGTAGTCAACAAAGTTGATCGATGGCCTACAAAAACTCAAAGTCGATTGCTTTCCTAAATGCGGAAATCCACAATCGTAGTCATGAAAGTTGATTGATGGCCCACGAAAACTCAAACACGAGCAGTTTCTTAAATGCGGCTATAACTCAACAAAAAATGAAGGTTCACGAAAAGTGATAGAAAATACGCATATAGAATGCACAACTACAGTGTAATCCATAATCGTAGCCACCAAGGTTGATCGATGGCCCAAGAAAATTCAAACACAAGCGTTTTCATATATGCGGCTATAACACAACAAAAAATAAAGGATCGTGAAAGGCTATAGAAAATAAGTGTATAGAATGCACAACTTTAGTGTAATCCACAATTGTAGTCACCAAGGTTGATCGATGGACCACAAAAACTCAAACAGGAGCAATGTCCTAAAAGCAGCTATAACTTAATAAAAACAAAAGGTTGACGAAAGGCAAAAGAAAATACGTGTACAAAATGGACAACTATAGTGTAATACGTAATCATATTCACCAAAGTTGATCAATGGCCCACAAAAACTCAAACGTGAGTGGTTTCCTCAATGCGGTTATAACTCACCAAAAAATGAAGGTTCGTGAAAGGTGATTAAAATATACATATAGAATGCACAACTATAGTACAATCGACAATCATACTCACCAAAGCTGATCGATGGCCCGAAAACACTCAAACATGAGCGGTTTCCTAAATGCAGCTCTAACCCAACAAAAAATGAAGGTTCACGAAAGGCAATATAAAATATGCATATAGAATGCACAACTACAGTGTAATCCATAAGCATAGTCACCAAAGATTATCGATGGCCTTTGAAAACTCAAAACATGAGGGGTTTCTTAAATGCAGGTATAACTCAAAAAAAAATGAAGGTTCCTGAAAGGTCATAGAAAATACACATACAAAATGGACAACTATAGTGCAATTTACAATCGTAGTCACCAAAGTTGATCGATGGCCTAGGAAAACTAAACAAGAGTAGTTTCCTAAATGCGACTACAACTCAACGAAAAATGAATGTTCATGGAAGGGGATAGGAAATATGCGTACAAATTAGACAACTATAGTGCAATCCACAATCGTAGTCAAGTTGATCAATGGCCCATAAAAACTCAAATATGATTAGTTTCCTGAATATGGCTATGAAAAAAATAAAATGAAGGTTTGCAAAAGGCGATTAAGAATATTCATATAAAATGCAAAACTATAGTACAATACATGATCGTAGTCACAAAAGTTGATTGATGACCCAGGAAAATGCAATCTCGATCAGTTTCCTAACCATATAACTGAACAAAATGAAGGTTCACGAAAGGGAATAGAAAATACATGTACAAAATGGACTACTATAGTGCAATCCAAATTAGTAGTCACCAAAGTTGATCTATGGCCCACAAAAACACAAACATGCTCAAGCGGTTTCCTAAGTGCAGAAAAATGAAGGTTCATGAAAGGCAGGAGAAAATATGTGTATAGAATGGAAAACTATAGTGTAATCGATAAGTGTTTTCACCAAAGTTGATCGATGGCCCACGAAAACTCAAACTTGACCGGTTTCCTAAATGAAACTATAACTCAAAAAAAAATGAAGGTTCACAAAAGGCAATTAGAAATATGCGAACAAAATGCCCGACTACAATACAATCGATCAGTTTCCTAACCATATAACTAAACAAAATGAAGGTTCACGAAAGGGAATAGAAAATACATATACAAAATGGACTACTATAGTGCAATCCAAATTAGTAGTCACCAAAGTCGAGACTACTCATATTTCAGTTTTTGTGGGCCATCGATCAACTTTGGTGACTACGATTGTGGATTAAACTATAGTTGTGCATTTTATATGTGTATTTTCTATCGCCTTTCGCAAAACTTGATTTTTTGTTGAGTTATAGCCGCATTTAGGAAACCACTTTTGTTTGAGTTTTTGTAGGCTTAAGAACAAATAACTTCAAAAAATGGACAATCTAGGTGTATTTAGCACGCGAGCATCTATAAAACCTATGTTTCGATTTTCCCCAAAAAAATGGTTCCTGAATTCTATTTTTGAGGGGTTCTTGCATGTTGGTGAAAAATTAATTTTTGAAAAAAATACGATCTAGGTCTACTAAGAACGACATTCTCTACAAAATCCATTTCTTAGATTTTTTGTAAAAAGATTCAAATTTTTTTACTCTGTTACCTCTACTACTTGTACTTTAAAAGACCTCTATTTTTTTCAGGAATAAATAATTTCAAAAAATGGATGATCTAGGTCTCTTTAGCACACGAGCACCTATAAAACCCATATTTTTTATTTTCCCAAAAAAAATTGTTTTGTAGATTCTATTTTTTAGGGGTTCTTGCATGCTGGTAAAAACTTAGTTTTTTGAAAAAAGGATGATTTGGGTTATTCAGAATGACATTCTCTACAAAACCCATTTCTCATATTTTTCATAAAGTGATTCAAAACATTTGGCTCTGTTACCTCTACTGCTTCTACTTTTCAAAAAAGTCTATCGTTTTCAAAAACTAATTTTTTAAAAAAGGATGATCTGGGTGACTTTAGCAGTCGAACACCTATAAAACCTATAGTTTTTATTTTCCCAAAAAAAAATTGTTTCGTAGATTCTATTTTTGAGGGGTTCTTGCATGTTGGTGAAAAATTAGTTTTTCTAGAAAAGGACGATCTGGGTCTAATCAGAACGACATTCTCTACAAAATCCCATTTCTTAGATTTTTCATAAAAAGATTCAAAAAATTTGCCTCTGTTACCACTACTACTTTTCAATTTTTTATTTTTTTTCAAGAATAATTTATTTTTTTAGAAAATGGATGATCTAGGTCTCTTTAGCACAAAAGCACCTACAAAAACGATATTTCAACTTTCCCAAAAAAAAATGTTTCTTAGATTCTATTTTTTAGGGGTTCTTGCATGTTGTTGGAAAATTAGTTTCTAAAATAAATGCCGATTTGGGTTTACTCAGAACGACATTCTCTACAAAACCCATTTCTCAGATTTTTCATAAAAAAATTCAAAAAATTTGACTTTGTTTCTTGGAGCTTGTACTTTTCAAAAAAATCTCTTTTTCAAAAACTGGACAATCTGGGTCTCTTGAGCACACGAGTACCTATAAAACCCATATTTTCGATTCTCCAAAAAAAAAAAGTTTCATAGATTCTATTTTTGAGGGGTTCTTGCATGTTGGTGAAATATTAGATTTTCAGAAAAGGGACGATCTAGGTCAACTCAAAATGGCATTCTCTACAAACTCCATTTATCACATTTTCATAAAAAGATTCAAAAAATTTGCCTATACTCTACTGCTTCTAATTTTAAAAAAAATCTATCTTTTTCAAGAAGAATTTATTTAAAAAAAAAAAATAGCCAATCTGGGTTTCTTTAGCATATGAACACCTATTGAACCCATATTATCGATTTTCCAAAAAAAAATGTTTCGTAGATTCTATTTTTGAGGGGTTCTTGCATGTTGTTAAAAAATTAGTTTTTTGAAAAGCGGACGATCTGGGTCGACTCAAAGTGACATTCTCTACAAAACCCATTTCTCATATTTTTCATTAAAAGATTAAAAAAAATTGCCTCTGGTACCTCGACTGCTTCGACTTTTCAAAAAAAATTATCTTTTTCAAGAACTTGTTTTTTCAAGAACCAGACGATCTAGGTCTCTTGAGCACACGAGTACCTATAAAACCCATATTTTTTATTTTCCCCAAAAAAATTGCTTAGTAGATTATATTTTTGAGGGGTTCTTGCATGTTGGTGAAATATTAGTTTTTTGAGAAAATGACTATCTTGGTCTACTTAGAATGACATTCTCTACAAAACCCATTTATCCCATTTTTCATAAAAAGATTAAAAAAATCTGCCTCTGTTACCTCTACTGCTTCTACTTTTCAAAAAAATCATTTTCAAGAAGAACTTATTTTCTCAAAAAATGAACGAGCTGTGTCTCTTTAGAATACAAGTGATTTCCTAAATGCGGCTATAACTCAATGAAAAATGAAGGTTTGCAAAAGGTGATAGAAAATACGTGTAGAGAATGGACAACTACAGTGCAATCCACAATCGTAGTCACCAAACTTGATTGATGGCCCATGAAAACTCAAACACAAGCGGTTTCCTAAATGCAGCTATATATTAGCAAAAAATGAAGGTTCGTAAAAGGCAATAGAAAATACACGTATAGAATGCTCAGTTTCACGAACCTTCTTTTTTTGCTGAGTTATAGCCGCATTTAGGAAATCGATCATGTTTGAGTTTTCGTTGGCCATCGATCAACTTTGGTGACTACGATTATGGATTGTATTGAAGTTGTCCATTCTAGACGCGTATTTTCTATAGCCTTTTCTGAACCTTCAGTTTTTCATTGAGTTATAGCCGCATTTAGGAAACCACTCGTATTCTAAAGAGACATGGATTGTTCGCTTTTTGAGAAAATAAGTTGTTGAAAAATATTTTTTTGAAAAGCAGAAGCAGTAGAGGTGTAACAGAGGAAATTTTTTTGAATCTTTTTATGAAAAATAGGATAAATGTGTTTTGTAGAGAATGTCATTCTGAGTAGACCGAGATCGTCCTTTCTTCGAAAAACTAATATTTCACCAACATAAAAGAACCCCTCAAAAATATAATCTACTAAGCAAATTTTTTTCGGAAAATAAAAAATATGGGTTTTATAGGTACTCATGTGCTTAAGAGGTAGAAGTAGTGGAGGTAACAGAGGCAATTTTTTTGAATCTTTTAATGAAAAATCTGAGAAATGGGTTTTATAGAGAATGTCATTCTGAGGAGACCTAGATCATCCTCTTTACAAAAAACTAATTTTTCGACAACATGCAAGAACCCCTCCATAATAGAATCTACGAAACATTTTTTATTGGAAAAATCAAAATATGGTTTTTATAAGTGCTTGTGTGTTAAAGGGTCCTAGATTGTCCATTTTTTGAAAAAATAAGTAATTTTTGAAAAAGATAGATTTTTTTGAAAAGTAGAAGCAATAGAGGTAACAAAGGTAAATTTTTTAAATTTTTTTATGGAAACCTAAGAAATGGGTTTTGTAGAGAATGTCATTCTGAGTAGACACAGATCGTCCTATTTTTGAAAAACTAATTTTTCACCAACATACAAGAACCCCTCATAAATAGAATTTTACGAAACAATTTTTTTGGGAAAATCTAAAATATAGGTTTATTAGGTCCCCGCGTGATAAAGAGACCTAGATTGTCTGGTTTTTGAAAAAAATATTTGGTCTTCAAATAGATAGATTTTTTTGAAAAGTAGAAGTAGTAGAGGTAACAAAGACAATTGTTTTGAATTTTTTTTATGAAAAATTTAAAAAATAGGTTTTGTAGAGAATGTCATTCTAAGTAGACCCAAATCATTCTTCTTTCGAAAAACTAATTTCTCACCAACATGCAAGAACCCCTCAAAAATAGAATATACGAAACAATTTTTTTGGAAAAACAAAAATATGGTTTTTAAGGTGTTCATGTGCTAAAGAGACCTAGATCGTCCTTTTTTTAAAAGAATAACTTCTTCTTGAAAAAGATAGATTTTTTTGAAAAGTAGAAGCAGTAGAGGTAACAGAGGCAAAAATTTTGAAGATTTTTAAGAAAAATGGTATAAACGGTTTTTGTAGAGAATGTCATTTTGAGTGGACCCAAATCGTCCTTGTTTCGAAAAACTAATATTTCACCAACATGCAAGAACCCCTCAAAAATAGAATCTACGAAACTATTTTTTTTGGGAAATCAAAAATATGGGTTTTATAGGTACTCATGTGCTCAAGACACCTGGATTGTCCACTTTTGAAAACATAAGTTGTTCTTGAAAGATGGGTTTTGTAGGTGCTCATGTGTTGAAGTGACCGAGATCATCTATTTTTTGAAAAAATAAGTTATTCTTCAAAAAGATAGATTTTTTTGAAAAGTGGAAGTAGTAGAGGTAACAGAGGCTATTTTTTTGAATTTTTTAATGAAAAATCTAAGAAAAGGGTTTTCTAGATAATGTCGTTATTAGTAGATCCATATCATCCTTTTTTGAAAAACTAATTTTTCACCAACATGCAAGAACCTCTCAAAAATAGAATCTATAAAAAAAAAAAATTTGGGAAATCAAAAATATGGGTTTTATAGGAGCTAGTGTGCTAAAGAGATTAAGATCGTCTATTTAAAAAAAAAAATAGGAAATACGCATATAAGATGTACAACTACAACGTAATCTACAATCGTAGTCACCAAAGTTGATCAATGGTCATGACAACTCAAACACAAGCATTTTCCTAAATGCGGTTATAACTCAACAAAAAATGAAGGTTCGTGAAAGGCGATTCAAAATATCCATACAGAATGCACAACTACACTACAATCCACAATCGTAGTCACCAAAGTTGATGGATTGCCCACAAAAACTCAAACATGAGCGGTTTCCTAAATGAGGCTATAACTAAACAAAAATTGAAGGTTCCTGCAAGTGGATAGAAAATACATGTATAGAATGCATAATTACAATGTAATCCACAATTGTAGTCAAAAAAGTTGATCGATAGCCCACAAAAAACTCAAACATGAGTGATTTCCTAAATACAGCTATAACTCAACAAAAAATGAAAGTTTGCGAAAGGCAATAGAAAATACGAGTAGAGAATGCACAACTATAGTGTAATACACAAGGGTATTCACCAAGGTTTATCGATGGCCCATGAAAACTCAAACTCGAGCGGTTTCCAAAATGTGCCTATAACTCAAAAAAAATGAAGGTTCATGAAAGGCGATAGAAAATTCATGTAGACAATGGAAAAATACAGTGCAATCCACAATCGTAGTCACCAAAGTTTATCGATGGCCAATGAATACTCAAACATGAGCAGTTTCCTAAGCGAAGCTATAAAACAACAAAAAATGAAGGTTCGTGAAAGGCGGTAGAAATATGTGTATAGAATGCACAACTATAGTGTAATCCACAATAATAGTCACCAAAGTTGATCAGTGCCCACAAAAACTCAAACACGAGCATTTTCCTAAATGCAGTGATAACTCAACACAAAATGAAGGTTCAAGAAAGGCGATTAAAATATGCATACAAAATGCACAACTACAATACAATCCACAATCTTAGTCACCAAATTTGATCGATGGCCCACAAACCGCTTGTGTTTCAGTAGGCCATAAATAAAATTTAGTAACTACGTTTGTGGATCACACTGTAGTTGTCCATTCTATACACGTGCTTTCTATCGCCTTTCATGAACATTCATTTTTTTTTAGCAACTATATCTCAACAAAAACTCTCAAACATGATCAGTTTACTAAATGCAGCTATAATTAAGCAAAATATGAAGGTTTACAAAAGGAGATAGAAAATAAGTGTATGGAAAGCACAACTATAGTGTAACCCACAAGTGTAGTCACCAAAGTTAATTGATGGCCTACGAAAACTCAAACTCGAGCGGTTTTCAAAATGCCGCTATAACTCAACAAAATTTGAAGGTTCATGAAAAGCGATAGAAAATACAGGTATAGAATGCACAACTATAATGAAATCCACAATCATAGTCACTAAAGTTGATCGATGGCCCACAAAAACTCAAACACAAGCGTTTTGCTAAATATAGCTATAACTCAATAAAAAATGAAGGTTCGTGAAAGGAAATTTAAAATATGCGTACCAAATTCACAACTATAGTACAATCCACAACTGTAGTAACCAAAGCTGATTGATAGCCCACAAAAACTAAAAAACTAGCAGTTTCTTAAATGTGGCTATAACTCAACGAAAATTGGAGCTTCGCAAAAAGCATTAGAAAGTATAGGTATAGAATGCACAACTACAGTGCAATCCACAATCCTAGTCACTAAAGCTCATTAATGCCCCATGAAAACTCAAAAACGACCATTTCACTAAATGCGGCCATAACTCAACAAAAAATGAAGATTCATGAAAGGCGATTAAAAATATGCATATAGAATGCACACCTATAGTACAATCCACGATCGTAGTCACCAAAGTTTATTGATGGCCCACAAAAACACTAATATAAGAGGTTTCCTAAATGCAGCTATAACTTACAAAAAAAAAAGGTTCGTGAAAGGTAATAGAATGTACACATATAAAATGCGCAACTACAGTGTAATCCACAAGCGTAGTCACCAAAGTTGATCAATAGCCTATGAAAACTCAAACACGAGCGGTTTCCTAAATGCAGCTATAACTCAACAAAAAATGAAGGTTCACAAAATGGCAATAGAAAATACGCATACATTTGGACAACTATAGTGCAATCCACAATCGTAGTATCCAAAGTTGATTGATGGCCCACGAAAACTCAAACATGAGTGGTTTCCTAAGTGCAGCTATAACTCAATGAAAATTAAACGTTCACAAAAGGAGATACAAAATACGCGTATAGAATGCACAACTACAATGTAATCCACAATTGTAGTCACCAAAGTTAATCGATAGCCCTCTAAAACTTAAACACGAGCATTTTCATTAATGCAGCTATAACTCAACAAAAAATGAAAGTTCTTGAAAGGCGATTAAAAATATGCGCAGAAAATGCAAAACTATAGTACAATCCATAATCGTGCATAGAATACACAACTATAGTCTAATCCACAAGCATAACCACCAAAGTTGATCAATGGCCCACAAAAACTCAAACTTTAGCAGTTTCCCAATTACGCCTATAACCCAACAAGACATGAAGGTTCGTGAAAGGCAATAGAGAAAATACACATACAAAATGGACAACTTCATTGCACTCCACAATCATAGTTACAAATGTTGATCGATAGCCCACGAAAACTCAAATGTTAGCATTTTCCTAAATGTGGACTTGAACAAAAAATGAAGGTTTGTGAAAGATGATTAAAAATATGTGTAAAAAATGCACAACTACAGTGTAATCCACAATCGTACTTACCAAAGTTCATCGATGGCCAGCGAAAACTCAAATTCGAGTCGTTTCCTAAATGGGGCTATAACTCAACAAAAAATGAAGGTTCAGGAAAGGCGATAGCGAATACATGTAAAAAATGGACAACAAGAGTGTAATCCACAATCGCAGTCACCAAAAGTTGAACGATGGCCCACGAAAACTCAAACACGAGCGGTTTCCTAAGTGTGGCAATAACTCAACGAAAAGTGAAGGTTCACAAAAGCCGACAGAAAATACGTGTAAAGAATGCACAACTATAGTGCAATCCACAATCATAGTCACCAATGTTGATCGATGGCCCACGAAAACTCAAACACGAGTGGTTTCCAAAGTGCAGCAATAACTTAACAAAAAATGAAGGTTCTCGAAAGGCGATAGAAAATACGCGTATAAAAGGAACAACTACATTGCAATTCAAAAGCATAGTCACCAAATTTGATCGATGGGCCATAAAAACTCAAACAGAAGCAATTTCCTAAATTTGGCTATAACTCAACAAGAAATGAAGGTTCGCGAAAGGTTATAGGAAATTAGAGTTCATAATGCACAACTACAGTTTAATCTACAATTGTAGTCACCAAAGTTAATCGATGGCCCACGAAAAACTCAAATTCGAGTGGTTACCTAAATATGGATATAACTCAATGAAAAAGGAATGAACACAAAAGGCGATAGAAAATATGCATATAGAATGAACAACTACAGTGCAGTGCATAATCGTAGTCACCAAAGTTGATCGATGGCCCACAAAAACTCAAACACGAGCAGCTTGGTAAATGCAACTATAACTCAACAAAAAATGAATGTTCACAAGAGAAAAATATGCATCAAGGTGATATAAAATATAGGTACAAAATGGAGAGCTATAGTGCAATCTATAATCACAGTCATAAAGGTTGGTCGATAGCCCACAAAAAATCAAACACGAGCTTTTTCCTAAATATGACTATAACTCAATGAAAAATGAACGTTCGTGAAAGGCGATTAAAAATACACATAAAGAATGCACAACTATAGTAGAATCTGGAATAGTAGTCACCAAGGTTGATCGATGGCCCACGAAAACTTAAACTTGAGCATTTTCCTAAATGCAGATATAACTCAAAAAAAAATGATGGTTCGTGAAAGGAGATTAAAAATATGCGTACATAATGCAAAACTCTAGTACAATCCACAATTTTAGTCGCCAAAGTTTACTGATGGCCAACAAAAACTTAAACAGGAGTGTTTTCCTAAATCCAACTATGAAAAAAAAATGAAGGTTCGCGAAAGGCGTTAAAAAATAAGCCTTCATAGTGCACATCTATAGTACCATCCACAACGTAGTCACCAAAGTTGATCGATGACCCACGAAAACTTAAACACGAGCCATTTCCTAAATGCAATCCACAATCATAGTCAAAGTTGATGGATGGCCCACGGAAACTCAAACACTAGCGATTTCCCAGGTGCAGCTATAACTCAATGAAAAATGAAGTTTTGTGAAAGGTGATAGAAAATATGCATATAGAATGCACAACTACAGCGTAATCCACAATCGTGGTCACCAAAGTTGATCGATGCCCATGAAAACTTAAACACGAGCGTTTTCCTAAACGCAGCTATAACTCAACAATAGATGAAGGTTCGTAAAAGGTGATTAAAAATATGCATATAGAATGCGCAACTACAATACAATCCACAATTGTAGTCACCAAAGTTGATTGATGGCCCACAAAAACTAAACAATGAATGGTTTCCTAAATGCAGCTATAACTCAACAAAAAATGAAGGTTCGCAAAAGGCGATAAAGATACACATAGAGAATGGACAACTATAGTGGAATCCACAATTGTAGTCACCAACATTGATCAAGGGTCCATGAAAACTCGAACATGAGCAGTTTCATAAGTGCAACTTGAGCTCAACCAAAAATGAAGGTTCGCAAAAGGTGATAGAAAATACATGTAAATAATTACAGTGTAATCCACAATCGTCATCACCAAAATTGACCTGAAGCCCACAAAAACTCAAACACGAGTGTTTTCCTAAATGGGTCTATAACTCAACAAAAAATGAAGGTTCGTGAAAAGCGATTCAAAATATGTGTACATAATGCACAACTACAGTACAGTCCAGAATCATAGTCACTAAAGTTGATCAATGGCCCACAAAAACCTCAAACATGATAAGTTTCCTAAACGTGGCTATAATTCAACAAATAATGAAGGTTCGCATAAAACAATAGAAAATACACGTACAGTATGGACAAGTATAGTGTAATCCACAATTGTAGTCACCAAAGTTCATAAATGGCCCATGAATACTCAAACACGAGCATTTTCCTAAATGTGGCTATAACTCAACAAAAACTAAAGGTTCGTGAAAGGTGATTAAAAATATTCATACAACATGCACAACTATACTACAATGCAACATCGTTGTCACCAAAGTTCATCGATGGCCCAGAAAAACACAAACATCAACCGCATTTAGGAAACCGCTCATGATTGAGTTTTTGTGGGCCATCGTTCAACTTTGGTGACTACGATTGTGGATTGTATTGTAGTTGTGCATTTTGTACACATATTTATAATCGCATTTCAAAATCCTTAATTTTTTGTTGAGTTATAGCCACATTTAGGAAAATGCTCGTGTTTGACTTTTCATGGGCCATTGATCAACTTTGGTCACTACAATTGTGAATAGCACTGTAGTTCTGCATTTTGTATGAATATTTTTAATCACCTTTCACGAACATTCATTTTTTGTTGAGTTATACCCGCATTTAGAAAAATGCTCGTGTTTGACTTTTCATGGGTCATTGATCAACTTTGGTCACTACAATTGTGAATTACACTATAGTTCTGCATTCTGTACGAATATTTTTAATCATTTTTCACAAACCTTCATTTTTGTTTGACTTATGGCTACATTTAAGAAAACACTCGTGTTTGAGTATTCGTGGGCCATCGATCAACTTTGGTGACTACGCTTGTGGATTACACTGTAGTTGTGCATTCTATATGCATATTTTCTATCACCTTTCACGAACGTTCATTTAATGTTGAGTTATAGACGCATTTAAGAAACCGCTCATGTTTTAGTTTTTGTGGGTCATTGTTCAACTTTGGTGACCACGATTGTGGATTGTACTGTAGTTATGCATTTTGTATGCATATTTTTAATTTCCTTTCATGAACCTTCATTTTTTACTAAGTTATAGCCGTATTTTTTAAAATGGTCGTGTTTGGCTTTTTGTGGGCCATTGATCAATTTTTGTCACTACGATTATTACAGTGTAGTTGTGCATTCTATACATGTATTTTCTATAGCCTTTCGTGAAACTTCATTTTTTCATTGAATTATAGCTGCACTTAGGAAACCGCTCATGTTTGAGTTTTTGTGGGCCATCGATCAAGTTTGGTGACTACGATTGTCAATGGCACTATAGATGTCCATACTCTACGTATATTTTCTTGCCTTTCACGAGCCTTCATTTTTTCTTGAGTTATAGCCACATTTAAGAAACTGCTCAAGTTTGAGTTTTCATGGGTCAACGATCAACTTTGGTGACTATGCTTGGGCTTTACACTTTAGTTGTGCATTCTATATGCGTATTTTCTATTGCCTTTCATGAACCTTCATTTTTTTTTAGTTATATACGCATTTAGGAAACCGCTCATGTTTGAGTTTTGGTGGGTCATCGATCTTTTTTGGTGACTACTATTGTGGATTGCAATGTAGTTGTTCAGTCTATACACGTATATTGTAATATAGTTGTGCATTTTGTACACTTATAATCTATCCCCTTTCGCAAACCTTAATTTTTCATTGAGTTATAGCTGCGTTTAGGAAACCGCTCGTGTTTGAGTTTTTGGGTGCCACCGATCAACTTTGGTGCCTATGATTGTAGACTAAATTGTAGTTGTGCATTTTGTACACATATTTTCTATCACTTTTCACGAAACTTCATTTTTATTTGCGTTATAGCTGTATTTAGGAAAGTGCTCATGTTTGAGTTTTTGTGGGCCATCGATCAACTTTGGTGACTATGATTGTAGATTACACTATAGTTGTACATTTTGTACGCATATTTTGTATCGCCTTTCATGAACCTTCATTTTTCGCTGAGTTATATTGGCAATTAGGAAATCGTTTGTGTTTGAGTTTGCGTGGGCCATCGATCAACTTTGGTGACTATGATTGTGCAATACACTGTAGTTGTGAATTCTATATGCATATTTTTTATTGCCTTTTGTGAACTTTCATTTTTCATTTAGTTATAGCCACACTGAGGAAACCGAGTGAGTTTGAGTTTTCCTAGCCCATCGATCAACTATGGTGACTACGATTGTGGTTTGTACTATAGTTGTGCATTCTTTATGCATATTTTTAATCGCCTTTCATGAACCTTAATTTTTTGTTGAGTTATAGGCGCATTTAGGAAAACGTTCATGTTTAAATTTTTCATGGGCCATTGATCAACTTTAGTGACTATGATTGTGGACTACATTGTAGTTGTACATTATATACGAATATTTTCTATCGCCTTTCATGAACCTTCATCTTTTGTTGAGTTATAGCAGCACTTAGCAAACAACTCGAGTTTTAGTTTTTGTGGGCCGTCGATCAACTTTGGTGACTCCAATTGTTGATTGTACTATAGTTGTGCATTCTATATGAATATTTTTAATTGCCTTTCACGAACCTTCATTTTTTGTTGAGTTATAGTAACATTTAGGAAAATGTTTGTGTTTTAGTTTTCATGGGCCGGTGATCAACTTTGCTAACGACGATTGTGAATTGCATTGTACTTGTGTATTATGTATGCTAATTTTCTATCGCCTTTTGTCAACCTTGATTGTTTGATGAGTTATAGCCGCATTTAGGAAACCAGTCATGTTTGAGTTTTTGTGGGCCATCACTCAACATTGCTGACTATGATTGTGGATTACACTATAGTTGTGTATTCTATACACGTGGTTTCTATTGCCTTTTGCGAAACTTTCATTTTTTGTTTAGTTATAGTCACATTTAGGAAACCGCTCATGTTTGAGTTTTAGTGGGCCATCGATCAACTTCGTTGACTATGATTGTGAATTGCAATGTAGTTGTCCATTTTGTAAGCATATTTTCTTTCGCCTTTCGTGAACCTTCATTTTTTGTTGACTTATAGCCGCATTTAGGAAAAAGCTCGTGTTTCAGTTTTTGTGGGCCATCGATCAACTTTGGTGACTATACTTGTGGATTACACTACTGTAGTGCATTCTATACACATATTTTCTATCGCCTTTCGCAAACTTTCATTTTTTGTTGAGTTTTAGCTATATTTAGGAAAACACTTGTGTTTGAGTTTATGTGGGCCATCAATCAACTTTGGTGACTACGATTGTGGATTACACTGTAGTTGTACATTCTATACGCATTATTTTTATCGCCTTTCGTGAACCTTCATTTTTTGTTGAGTTAAAACCACACTTAGGAAAGTACTTGAATTTGAGTTTTCATGGGCCATTGATCAACTTTGGTGACTACGATTGTGGATTACACTATAGTTGTGCATAATATATGCCTACTTTTTATCGCCTTTCGTGAACCTTCATTTTTCATTGAGCTATAGCCGCACTTAGGAAACCGCTTGAGCTTAGGTTTTCATGGGCCATTGATCAACTTCAGTGACTATGATTGTGGACTATACTGTAGTTGTGTGTTTTGTATACATACTTTTAATTTCCTTTCATGAACATTCTTTTATTTTGACTTATAGCCATATTTAGAAAAATGCTCGTGTTTGTGTTTTTGTGGGCCATCTATCAACTTTGGTGACTACAATTGTGGATTACACTATAATTGTGCATTCTATACACGTATTTTCTATGGCCTTTCTTGAACCTTCATTTCTTGTTAGGTTATAGCCGCATTTACGAAACCACTAGTGTTTGAGTATTCTAGGGCCATCGATCAACTTTGGTGACTACGATTGTGGACTATACTGTAGTTGTGCATTTTGTACGCATATTTTTAATTGCCTTTTGCGAACCTTCATTTTTTGTTCAGTTATAGTCGCATTTATCAAAACACTTGTGTTTGAGTTTTTGTGGGCCGTAGATCAACTTTGGTCACAACAATTGTGGATTACACTATACTTGTGCATTCTATATGCGTATTTCTTAGTGCCTTTCACGAACCTTCATTTTTCCTTGAGTTATAGCCGCACTAGGAAATCGCTCGTGTTTGACTTTTCATTAGCCATCGATCAACTTTTGTGACTACACATATAGAATGCACTATAGTTGTACATTCTATATGCTTATTTTCCATTGCCTTTTGTGAACCTTCATTTTTTGTTGAGTTATAGATGCATTTAGAAAATCGCTCATCTTTGAGTTTTTTTGGGCCATCAATCAACTTTGGTGACTACGATTAGAGCTTGTATTGTAGTTGTGCATTATGTACGCATATTTTTAATAGCCTTTCATGAAACTTTATTTTCTGTTGAGTTATAGCCATTTATAGGAAAATGCTCGTCTTTGAGTTTTCGTGGGCCATTGATCAACTTTGGTGACTATGATAGTGGATTGCATTGTAGTTGTCAATTTTCCACTCGTATTTTCTATCACGTTTTGTGAACCTTCTTTTTTTGTTGAGTTATAGACACATTTAGGAAACCACTCATGTCTGAGTTTTTGTGGGCCAACAATCATCTTTGGTGATTACGATTGAGGATTACACTGTAATTGTGCATTCTATACGTGTATTTTCCATCTCCTTTCATGAACCTTCATTTTTTGTTGAGTTATAGCCGTATTTAGGAAACTGCTCATGTTTGAGTTTTTGTGGTCCATCAATCAAATTTGGTGACTACGATTGTGGATTACACTGTAATTGTGCATTCTATACATGTATTTTCTGTTGCCTTTCGTGAACGTTCATTTTTTGTTGAGTTATAGCCACATTTAGGAAACCACTCATGTTTGAATTTTTATCGGCCATCGATTAACTTTGGTGACTATGATTGTGGATTGTACTACAGTTGTGCATTTTGTACACATATTTTTAATTTCCTTTTGCGAGCCTTCATTTTTTGTTGAGTTATAGCCGCATTTAGGAAAACGCTCGCGTTTGAGATTTCCCAGGCCATCGATCAACTTTGGTGACTACGATTGTGGATTGTACTATAGTTGTACATTTTGTACGCATATTTTTAACTACCTTTTAGGAACCTTCATTTTTTGTAGAGTTATAGCTGCTCTTAGGAAACCGAGCATGTTTGAGTTTTTGTGGGCCATCGATCAACTTTGGTGACAATGATTGTGGATTCTACTGTAGTTGTGCCTTTTGTACGGATATTCTTAATTTCCTTTCAGGAACCTTCATTTTTTAAAATTTATAGTCGAATTTAAGAAACTGCTCATATTTGATTTTTCATGGGGCATTGACCAACTTTGGCGACTACGATTGTGGATTGCACTATAGTTCTATATTATGTATGCTAATTTTCTATCGCCTTTCGTTGACCTTGATTTTTTGTTGAGTTACAACCACATTTAGTAACTACATTTGTGGATTACACTTGTAGTTTTTTATCCTATAGGCGTATTTCTATAGCCTTTCGCGAACCTTCATTTTTTGTTGAGTTATAACCGCATTTAGGAAGCCACTCATGTTTTAGTTTTTGTGTCCCATCATTCAACTTTTGTGACTAAGATTAGGGGTTCTATTGTAGCTGTGCATTCTATACACATATTTTTAATTTCCTTTCACAAACCTTCATTTTTTGTTGAGCTTTAGCTGCATTCAGCAAAGCACTTGTGTTTGAGTTTTCGTGGGTCATTGATCAACTTTGGTGACTGCGATTGTGTATTACATTGTAATTCTATATTCTAATGCATATTTTCTATTACCTTTCGTAAACCTTAATTTTTCATTGAGTGCCGCACTTAGGAAACCACTCGTGTTTGAGTTTTCGTGGGCCATGGATCAACTTTGGTCACTACGATTGTGGATTTCATTGTAGTTGTGCATTTTGTACACAGTTTTAATCACCTTTCCTGAACCTTCATTTTTTTTTGAGTTATAGTTGCATTTACTAAACCGCTCGTGTTTGAGTTTTTGTGGCCATCGATCAACTTTGGTAACCTGGATTTTGGATTACAATATAGTTATGCATTCTATATGCGTATTTTCTATCGCCTCTTGCAAACTGTTTCTCTATGTTGAGTTATAGCCGCATTTAGGAAACCGCTCATGTTTGAGTTTTTGTGGGCCATCAATCAACTTTGGCGGCTATGATTATGGATTGTACTATAGTTGTGCAGTTTGTACACATATTTTTAATCACCTTTCACAAACCTTCATTTTTTGTTAAGTTATAGCTGAATTTAGGAAAACACTCATGTTTAAATTTTCATGGGCCATCGATCAACTTTGGTGACTACGATATTGGATTGCACTGTAGTTGTCCATTTTGTACACTAATTTTCTATCGCCTTTGACAAACTTTCATTTTTCGTTTAGCTATAGCCGTGTTTCAGAAAACACTGTGTTTGAGTTTTCCTGGGCCATTGATCAACTTTGGTGACTACTATTGTGGATTGCACTGATGTGTCCATTTTGTCCGCGTATTTTTTATAGCCTTTCGTGAACATTTATTTTTTGTTGAGTTATAGCCGCATTTATGAAACCGCTTGAGTTTGAGTTGTCAAGGGCCATTGATCAACTTTGGTGAGTACACTTGTGGATTACACTGTAGTTTTGCAATCTATATGCATATTTTCAATTGCGTTTCATGAACCTTTATTTTTTGTTGAGTTATTATAGCCATATTTAGGAAACTACTCATGTTTTAGTTTTCATGGGTGATTGATCAACTTTGGTGACTACACTTGTGGACTACACTATAGTTCTGCATTCTATACGCGTTTTTTTGATCGCCTCTTTCGAACCTTCATTCTTCATTGAGTTATAGCCGCATTTACAAAACTGCTCATGTTTGAGTTTTTGTGGGCCATCAATCAACTTTAGTGACTAAGATTGTGGATTATACTGTAGTTGTGCATTTTGTACTCAAATTTTTAATCACCTTTCATGAACCTTCATTTCTTGTTGAGTTATAGTTGCACTAAGGAAAACAGTCGTGTTTGATTGTTCATGGGCCATCTATGAACTTTGGTGACTATGATTGTGGATTTCCCTATAGTTTTCCATTGTGTATGCGTATTTTCTATCACCTTTTGTGAACCTTTATTGTTTGTAGAGTTATAGCTGCATTTAGGTAAACCACTTGTGTTTGAGTTTCCGTGGGCCATCCATCAACTTTGGTGAATACGATTGTGAATTGCATTGTAGTTGTCTATTATGTATTCGTATTTTGTATCGACTTTCATGAACCTTCATTTTTTGTTGAGTTATAGTTATATTTATGAAACAGCTTAAGTTTTTTTTTTTGTGAACCATTGATGAACTTAGGTGACTATGATTTTGGATTATACTATAGTTGAGCATTCTATATGTGTATTTTCTATCACCTTTCACAAACCTTCATTTGTTTTTCAATTATAATCGCATTTAGGATACCGCTTGTGTTTGAGTTTTCGTAGGCCATTGATCAACTTTGGTGACTAAAATAGTGGATTGCACTATAGTTGTGTATTATGTACGCTTATTTTCTATTGACTTTCACGAACCTTCATTTTATGTACGTTATAGCTGCATTTATGAAACTGCTTGTGCTTGAATTTTCGTGGGCCATCAATTAACTTTGGTGACTACGATTGTTGAGTGCACTTTAGTTTTTTATTCTATATTCGTATTTTCTATTGCCTTTCGCGAAGGTCTTTTGTTGACTTATAGACACAATTATGAAACTACTCGTGATTGAGTCTTCATGGGCCATCAATCAACTCTGCTGACTATGATTTTGGATTGCATTGTAGTTGTCTACTCTATACACATATTTTCTATCGCCTTATATGAACTTTCATTTTTTGTTGAGTTATAGTCGCATTTAGGAAAACACTTGTGTTTGAGTTTTCATGTGCCACCAATCAACATTGGTGACTACAATCGTGGATGGCACTGTAGTTGTTTATTTTGTATCCATATTTTCTATCACTTTTTGTGAACATTAATTTTTTGTTGAGTTATAGCCGCATTTAGGAAACCACTTGTGTTTGAGTTTTCGGCAGCCATCCATAAACTTTGGTGACTACGATTGTGGATTGCATTGTAGCTGTCAATTTTGTACACATATTTTGTATCATCTTTCGCAAACCTTCATTTTTTGTTCAATTATATCTACATTTAGGAAACCACTCATCTTTCAGTTTTCCTGGGCCATCAATCAACTTTGGTGACTATGATTGTGGATTGTCTTGTAGTTGTACATTTTGTATGCATATTTTTAATCAGCTTTCACAAACCTTCATTTTTTTTTAGTTATAGCTGGATTTAGGAAAACACTTGCATTTGAGTTTTAGTGCACCATCAATCAACATTGGTGACTACGATTGTGGATTATAATATATTAGTGCATTTTATTTGCGTATTTTCTATTGCCTTTCACAAACCTTCATTTTTCGTTGACTTATAGCTACACTTTGGAAACCGCTCATGTTTGAATTTTCTATCTACGTTTGTGGATTACACTGTAGTTGTGCATTCTATATGTGGAATTTCTATCACCTTTTGTGAACATTAATTTTTTGTTCAGTTATAGCTGCATTTAGGAAACCGCTCATGTTTGAGTTTTTCTGGGCCATCGATCAACTTTGGTGACTATGATTGTGGAATGCACTATAGTTGTTCATTTTGAACAATAATTTTCTATCACCTTTCGCAAACCTTTTTTTCTTGAGTGATAGCCGCATTTAGGAAAATCCTTGTGTTTGAGATTTTGTAGGCCATCGATCAACTTTGGTGACTATGATTGAGGATTACACTATAGTTGTGCATTCTATACTCGTATTTTATATCACCTTTCGCGAACCTTCATTTTTCTTTGATTTATAGTCACACTTTGGTGACTACGATTATGGATTGCATTGTAGTTGTCCATTTTATACGCATATTTTCTATCAGATTTGTCAAACCTTTATTATTTGTTGAGTTATAGCCATATTTAGTAAACCCCTCAAGTTTGAGTTTTTCGTGGGCCATCGATTAAGTTTGGTGACTACACTTATGGATTACATTGTAGTTGTGCATTATTTACACATATTTTCTATCGCCTTTCATGAACGTTCAATTTTTATTGAATTATAGCCACAATTAGGAAATCACTCATGTTTGAGTTTTTGTGGGCCATCGATCAGCTTTGGTGACTACGATTGTGGATTATACTATAGTTGTGCATTTTGGACACATATTTTTAATCACCTTTCACAAACCTACTTTTTTTGTTTAGTTAAAAACACATTTATCAAAATGCTCATGTTTGAGTTTTTGTGGGCTATCGATCAACTTTGGTGAATATGATTGTGGATTACACTATAGTTGTGCATTCTATATGCATTTTTTCTATTGTGATGTAGTTGTCTAGTCTGTACGGGTGTTTTCTATTGCCTTTCGTGAATCTTCATTTTTAATTTGGTGATAGCCGCATTTAGGAAACTGCTCGTGTTTGAGTTTTCATGGGCCATTGATCAACTTTGGTGACTATGATTGTGGATTGCAGTGTAGTTGTGAATTCTTTATGCATATTTTCTATCCCTTTTTGTGAACCTTCAATTTTCGTTGAGTTAAAGCTTAATTTAGGAAACCGCTCGTGTTTGATTTTTCATGGGGCATCAATCAAATTTGATGACTATGATTGTGGATGGCCCTATAGTTGTCCATTCTATACATGTATTTTCTATAGCATTTTGCAAACCTTCATTTTTCGTTGAGTTATGGCCGTATTTAGGAAATCACTCATGTTTGAGTTTTCGTGGGGCATCGACAAACTTTGGTGACTACGATTGTGGATTACACTGTAATTGTGCATTTTCTACTCATATTTTTAATTGACATTCACGAACCTTTAGTTTTTGTTAGTTATAGCCGCATTTAGGAAAACGCTCATTTTTGAGTTTTTGTGGGACATCGATCAAAAATGGTAACTACAATTATGGATTACACTATAGTTGTGCATTCTATATGCTTATTTCCTATCAAATTTCGCTAACCTTCATTTTTCATTGAGTTATAATTGCAGTTAGCAAACCGCTCAAGTTTGAATTTTCATGGGCCATAAACTGACTTTGGTTACTACGATTGTGGATATCACTGTAGTTGTCCATTCTGTACGTGTATTTTCTATCACTTTTTGTGAGCCTTCATTTTTTGTTGAGTTATATCCACATTTATGAAACTGCTCGTATTTGAGTTTTCGTGTGTCATCGATCAACTTTGGTGACTACGATTATGCATTGCACTGTAGTTGTCCATTTTGTATGCGTATTTTCTATTACCTCTCACGAACCTTCCTTTTTTGTTGAGTTATAGCCACAATTAGGAAATTGCTAGTGTCCTAAAGAAACATGGATCATCTATTTTTTGAGAAAATAAGTATTCTTAAAAGAGTTTTTTTTGTAAATTAGAAGCAGTAAAGGTAACATAGGCAAAAAATTTGAATCTTTTTATGAAAAATGGGATTGCACTATAGTTGTCCATTTTGTATGTATATTTTCTTTCGCCTTTTCTGAACCTTCATTTTTTTTGAATTATAGCCACATTTAGAAAAAAACTCAAGTTTCAGTTTTCTTGGGCCATCGATCAACTTTGGGGACTATGATTGTGGATTGAACTATAGTTGTGAATTATGTACACATATTCTTAATTCTCTTTCACAAACCTTTTTTTTTGTTTTTTATGTTATAGCCATATTTAGGAAACCTCTCGTATTTGAGTTTTCGTGGGCCATCGATTGACTTGTGACTACGATTGTGGATTGCACTATAGCTTTCCAATCTTCACATATATTTTCTATCGCCTTTCGTGAACCTTCATTTTTCGATGACTTATAGCCGCATTTAGATAACCGCTCATGTTTGAGTTTTCGTGTGCCATCGATCAACATTGGTGACTACGCTTGTGGATTACATTGTAGTTTTGCATTCTATATGCGTATTTTCTATTACCTTTTGTGAACCTTCATTTTTTGTTGAGTTATACCTGCATTTAGGAAACCGCTCATGTTTAGGTTCTTTTGGGCCATCGATGAGATTTAGTGACTACAATTGTCAATTGTACTGTAGTTTTGCATTTTGTACGCATATTTTTAATCACCTTTCAAGACCCTTCATTTTTTTTGAATTTTGGACGTGTATTTTCTATTGCCTTTCGCGAACCCTCATTTTCATTGAGTTATAGCCGCACTTAGGAAACCGCTGTTGTTTGAGTTTTCATGGACATCGATCAAATTTGGTGACTATGATTGTAGATTGCACTGTACTTGTCCATTTTGTACACGTATTTTCTATAGCCTTTCACGAACTTTCATTTTTTGTTTTGTTATAGCCGCATTTAGGAAACCACTCAACCTAGAGTATTCGTGGGCCAGCTATCAACTTTGGTGACTACACTTGTAGATCTATAGTTATGCATTCTATACATGTATTTTCATCACCTTTCACGAACCTTCATTGTTTGTTAAGTTACAACCGCATTTAGGAAAAGGCTAGTGTTTGAGTTTTCATGGGAATTGATCAACTTTGGTCACTGATATTGTGGATTACACTGTAGTTGGGCATTCTATACGTGTATTTTCTATCACTTTTCACGAACCTTTATTTTTCATTAAGTTATAGCCACACTTCAGAAACCGCTTGTGTTTGAGTTTTCATGGGCCATCGATCAAATTTGGTGACTACGCTTTTGGATTACACTATAGTTACATGCATTCTATACACGTAGTTTTTATCGCCTTTCATGAACCTTCATTTTTTGTTCAGTTATAGCCGCATTTAGGAAAACACTCCTGTTTGAGATTTCTGAAGCCATCGAGCAATTTTCATGACTACGATTATGGATTATAGTTTAGTTGTGCATTCTATACGTATATTTTCTATCGCCTTTCGTGAACCTTCAATTTTTGTTGAGTTATAGCTACACTTAGTTAACCGCTCGTCTTTGAGTTTTTGTGCTCCATCGATCAACTTTAGTCACTATGATTATGGTTTGCATTGTAGTTGTCCATTCCATATGTGTATTTTCTATTGTGTTTCACGAACCTTAATTTTTTGTTGAGTTATACCCGCATTTAGGAAACCACTCGTTTTTGAGTTTTTGTAGATTGCATTGTAGTTCTCCATTATGTACGCATATATTTCTATCAACTTTCATGAACCTTTATTTTTTATTTAGTTATAGCCGCATTTAGGAAACCAATCGAGTTTGAATTTTCGACGGCCATCGATCAACTTTCGTGACTACGCTTACAGATTACACTGTAGTTGTGCATTCTATACGCGTATTTTCTACCGACTTTCGCAAACCTTCAAATTTTTTTAGTTATAGCCATATTTAGGAAACCTCTCATGTATGAGTTTTTGTAGGCCATCGATCAACTTTGGTGACAACTACAGTGTAATCCACAGTGGTAGTCACCAAAGTTGATCGATGGCCCAGAAAAACTCATACATGAGAGGTTTCCTAAATATGGCCATAACTAAAAAAATTTGAAGGTTTGCGAAAGTCAATAGAAAATACGCGTATAGAATACACAACTATAGTGTAATCCATAAGCGTAGTCACGAAAGTTGATCGATGGCCATTGAAAATTCAAACTCGACTGGTTTCCTAAATGCGGCTATAACTAAACAAAAAATAAAGGTTCATGAAAGTTGATAGAAAATATGCGTACAAAATGGAGAACTACAATGCAATCTACAAAAACTCAAAAATGAGTGGTTTCCTAAATGCAACTATAGAAAATATGCATATAGAATTCACAACTACAGTGCAATGCACAATCGTAGTCTCCAAAGTTGATTGACGACCCACAAAACTAAAACATGAGTGGTTTCCTAAATGCAGGTATAACTCAACAAAAAATTAAGGTTCAGGAAAGGTGATAGAAAATAAACATATGGAATGGACAACTACAATGCAAACCACAATCATAGTGACTAAAGTTGATCAATGGACAACAAAAACTCAAACACGAGTGGTTAACTAAGTGCAGCTATAACTCAACAAAAAATCAAGGTTCGCGTAAGGCAATAGAAAATATACATATAGAATGCACAACTAAACTGTAATCCATAATCGTAGTCACCAAAGTTGCTCGATGGCTTACGAAAACTCAAACAGGAGTGTTTTCCTAAATGCGGCTATAACTGAACAAAAAATGAAGGTTCGTGAAAGGCGATAAAAACTACGTGTATAGAATGCATGTAACTATAGTGTAATCCATAAGCATAGTCACCAAAGTTGATCGATGGCCCATGAAAACTCAAACACAAGCGGTTTCTGAAGTGCGGCTATAACTCAATGAAAAATAAAGGTTCGTGAAGGGTGATAGAAAATACACGTACAAAATACACAACTACAGTGTAATCCACAATCTTAGTGACCAAAGTTGATCAATTCCCATGAAAACTCAAACACTAGCCTTTTCCTAAATGCGGCTATAACTTAACAAACAATCAAGGTTCGTGAAAGGTGATAGAAAATACATGTATATAATGCATAACTACAGATCTACAAGTGTAGTCACCAAAGTTGATAGCTGGCCCACGAATACTCTAGGTTGAGTGGTTTCCTAAATGCGGCTATAACATAACAAAAAATGAAAGTTCGTGAAAGGCTATAGAAAATACGTGTACAAAATGGACAACTACAGTGCAATCCATAATCGTAGTCAGCAAATTTGATCGATGCCCACGAAAACTCAAACAACAGCAATTTCCTCAGTGCGGCTATAACTCAATGAAAATGAGGGTTCGCGAAAGGCAATAGAAAATACACGTCCAAAATTCAAAAAAAATGAAGGGTCTTGAAAGGCGATTAAAAATATGCATACAAAATGCAAAACTACAGTACAATCCACAATTGTAGTCACTAAATCTCATTGATGGCCTAAAAGAACCTAAACATGAGCAGATTCTGAAATGCAAGTATAACTCAACAAAAAATGAAGGTTCACAAAAGGTAATAGAAAATACGCATATAGAATGCAAAACTACAGTGTAATCCACAAGCGTAGTAACCAATGTTGATCGATGGCACACGAAAACTGAAATACGAGAGGTTTCCTAAATATGGCTATAACATATAAAACAAAAACAAAGGTTTGTGAAAGACAATTAAGAATATGCATACATAATTCACAACTACAGTTCAATCCACAATCATAGTCACCAAAGTTGATCGATGGCGCAAGAAAACTGAAACTTGAGTTGTTTCCTAAATGTGGCTATAATTAAAAAAAAATGAAGGTTCACAAAAGGCAAAAGAAAATATGCATACAAAATGGACAACTACAGTGCAATCCCATTTTTCATAAAAAGATTCAAATTTTTTGCCTATGTTACCTTTACTGCTTCTAATTTACAAAAAAAACTCTTTTAAGAATACTTATTTTCTCAAAAAATAGATGATCTATGTTTCTTTAGGACACTAGCGGTCTCCTAATTGTGGCTATAACTCAACAAAAAATAAAGGTTTGTGAAAAGTAATAGAAAATATGCATACAAAATGGACAACTACAGTGCAATGCATAATCGTAGTCACCAAAGTTGATCGATGACCCACGAAAACTCAAATACAAGCAATTTCATAAATGTGGATATAACTCAACAAAAAATGAAGGCTCACAAAAAGTGATAGAAAATAAACGTATACAATGCACAACTACAGTGTAATCCACAATTGCAATCACCAAAGTTGATCGATGGCCTACGAAAACTCAAACACGAGCGTTTTCCTAAATGTGGCTATAACTCAACAAAAAATGAAGTTTCGTGAAATGAGAGTAAAAATATGCATACAAAATGCATAATCAAGTTACAATCCACAATTGTAGTCAGCAAAGTTGATCAATGGCCCACAAAAACTCAAACATGAGCATTTTCCTAAATACGGCTATAGCTCAACAAAAAAAGTGATTCACGAAAGGCGATAGAAAATACGCGTACACAATGCACAACTATAGTGTAATCCACAAGCATAGTCACCAAAGTTGTTTGATGGTCCAAGAAAACTCAAACTCGAGTTTTTTCCTAAATGTGGCTATAACTCAACAAAAAATGAATGTTCACGAAAGGCGATAGGAAATACACGTATAAAATGGACAACTATAGTGCAATCCACAATCATAGTCACCAAAGTTGATTGATGGACCACAAAAACTCAAACATGAGCGTTTTCCTAAATGTGGCTATAAATCAACAAAAAATGAAGATTCATGAAAGGCGATAGAGAATATGTGTATACAATGCACAACTACAGTATAATACACAAGCATAGTCACAAAATTTGATCCATGGCCCATGAAAACTGAAACTCGAGCGGTTTCCTCAATGTGGCTATAACTCAACTAAAAATGAAGGTTCGTGAAAGGCGATATAAAATACATGTATAGAATGCACAACTATAGTGTAATCCACAATTGTATTCGCCAAAGTTGATTGATGACCCATGAAAAGTCAAACCCAAGCGGTTTCATAAATGTGGCTATATTTCAACAAAAAATGAAAGTTCTCGAAATGCTATAGAATATACATGTAAAGAATGGAAAACTATACTACAATCCACAATCATAGTCACCAAAGTTGATAGATGCCCCATAAAGACCCAAACATGAGGGTTAACTAAATACCGCTATTACTTGAAAAAATGAAGGTTCGTGACAAGAAGTACAAAATACGCATATAGAATGCACAACTATACTACAATCCACAATCGTAGTCACCAAAGTTGATTGATGGCCCACAAAAACTCAAATAGAGTGGTTTCCTAAATGCAGCTATAACTCAACAAAAACTAAATGTTCGGGAAAGGCAATAGAAAATACGTGTATAGAATGCACAACTATAGTGTAATCCACAAGCATAGTCTCCAAAGTTGATCGATGGCCCACAAAAACTCAAACATGAGTGGTTTTCTAAATGCAAGTATAACTCAACGAAAATTGAAGGTTCGTGAAAGGTGATAGAAAATACGTGCACAGATTGGACATCTACAGTGGAATCCACAATCGTAGTCACCAAATTTGGTCGATGGCACACGAAAACTCAAATATGAGCCATTTCCCAAATACGGCTATAACTCAACAAAAAATAAAAGTTTGTGAAAGTCGATTAAAAATATACGTAGAGAATGAAAAACTATAGTACAATCCACAATCATAGTAATCAAAGTTGATTGATGTCCTATGAAAACTAAAACTCGAGCAATTTCCTAAATGCGGCTATAACTAAAAAAATAATTAAAGTTTGGAAAAGGCGATAGAAAATACATGTATAGAATGGACAACTACAATGCAATCAACAATTGTAGTCACAAAAGTTGATTGATGGCCCACGACAACTCAAACACAAGTGGTTTCCTAAGTGGGACTATAACTCATGAAAAAATCAAGGTTCACAAAAGGCGATAGAAAGTACGCATACTAAATGGACAACTACAATGCAATGCACAATCCTACTAACCAATGTTGATCAATGGCCCACGAAAACCCAAACACGATCATTTTCCTAAATGCGCCTATCTTGATCATTGGATATGATGGAATCATGAGATGGCATGGAAGGAGGATTTGGAAAGATACTTTTCATTTGAGATGGAAGGGGATCATCTTGGATGAAATAAAAAGAGATAAGGGGATCATGATGAGGTTCTTGAGAGATGGGATCTTGGTCAAAGATTGGAGAGCATTGGATTTTTTTGGTATCATTGAATGGAGATGGTATGATGAGAGAGGAGGGTTGGATAGATTCATTAACTTGGGTGAAAGACTCGTGGTTTATTTTGACTTATGGGAGATGAAGATAGGTACATGACATCATATGATTGCTCAATATTATTTGTGTTTGAGGACTTAGATTTAGGTTTCTCATTTAGCCTTTGCAAAAATTCATGGACATTGAACTTGGATGATGTAGTTTTGGGTGAGGATAAAGGCTTATGAGATAATTGCATCACTTCATTCAAATGTTGGAATTCAAGTTGTTTTTCAAGCTCTTTCAAATGAAGGTCAAGATATTCAATCCTTTGGTTTCATTCAACAAAAAATTAAGGTTCACGAAATACAATAGAAAATAAGTAGATAGATTGGACAACTACAATGCAATCCAAAATCATAGTCACCAAAGTTGATCAATGGCCAATGAAAATTGAAACACGAGTGGTTTCCTAAGTGAGGCTATAACTCAATTAAAAATGAAGGTTATTGAAAGGTGATAGAAATTATGTGTATAAAATGCACAAATATGGTAAAATCCAAAATTGAAGTTACCAAAGTTAATCGATGGCACACAAAAACTCGAACATTAGTGATAGAAAATACATGTATAGAATTAACAACTACAATTTAATCCACAAGCGTAGTTACCAAAGTTGATCAATGGCCCATGAAAACTCAAACATGAGCATTTTCCTAAATGTGGCTATAACTCAACAAAAAATGAAGGTTTGTGAAAGGTGTTCAAAAATATGTGTACAAAATGCAAAACTATAGTACAATCCACTATCGTAGTCACCAAAGTTGATCGGTGGCCCATAAAAACAAAAACATGAAGGTTCGTGACATTCGATAGAAAATACACGTATAGATTGCACAACTATAGTGCAATCCTCAATCGTAGTCACCAAAGTTGATTGATGGCCCACAAAAGCTCAAAGATGAGCGGTTTCCTAAATGTGGCTATAACTCAACAAAAGTTGAAAGTTTAGGAAAGGCAATAGAAAATACGCATACAGATTGGACAACTAAATTGCAATCCACAATCGTAGTCACCAAAGTTGATCAATGGCTCATGAAATCTCAAATAAGAGTTGTTCCATAAATTTGTCTATAGCTCAAAAAAAAATGAAGGTTCATGAAAGGCAATAGAAAATACAAATTTAGAATGGACAACTATAGTGCAATCCACAATAGTAGTCACCAAAGAGAATCGATGGCCCATGAAAATTGAAACACGAGTGTTTTCCTAAATGCGGCTATAACTCAACAAAAAATTAAGGCCCGCGAAAGGCGATTAAAAATATGCGTACAGAATGCAAACCTAGAGTACAATCCACCATCATAGTCACCAAAGGTGAACGATGGCCCACAAAACTCAATCATGAGTGATTTCCTAAACACAGCTCATGTTCGTGTTTTCTTCGGCGATCGATCAAATTTGGTGACTACAATTGTGGATTGTACTGTAATTGTCCATTTTGTACGAATATCTTTAATCGCCTTTCACGAACCTCCCTTTTTTGTTGAATTATAGCCACATTTAGGAAAATGCTCGTGTTTGAGTATTCATGGGCCATCAATCAGCAAGGTAGTTGTCCATTTTGTATTTGTATTTTCTATCAGCTTTCGTGAACCTTCATTTTTTGTTCAGTTATAGCTGCAATTAGGAAACTTTTTGAGTTTCAGTTTTCATGGGCCATCGATCAACTTTAGTGTCTACGCTTGTGGATAACACTCTAGTTGGGCATTCTGTACATGTATTTTCTACCACCTTTCGAGAACCTTCATTTTTTGTTGAGTTATAGCTACGCTTAAGAAACCGCTTGTGTTTGAGTTTTCGTGGCCCATCGGTCAACTTTGGTGACTATGATTGTGGATTCCACTGTAGTCATCCATTCCATACGTGTATTTTCTATCGCCTTTCCCAAACCTTCATTTTTTGTTGAATTATAGCCACATTTAGGAAACTGCCCAAGTTTGAGTTTTTGTGGGCCATTAATCAACTTTCATGATTACGATTGTTCGTGAGCCATCGATCAACTTTGGTGACTACGATTGTGGATTAGACAGTAGTTGTGCATTCTATACGCATATTTTCTCTTGCCTTTCTCGAACCTTCATTTTTTGATTAGTTTTTGCTACACTTAACAAACCACTCATGGTTAAGTTTTCTTGGGCCATAGATCAACTTAGATGACTACGATTGTGGATTGCACTGTAGTTCTGCATTCTACACATTTATTTTCTATCCTCTTTTGTGAACCTTCATTTTTTATTTAGTTCTAACCACATTTAGGAAACCACTCAAGTTTGAGTTTTCATGGGCCATCGATCATCTTTGGTGCTTGTGGTTTATACTTTAGTTGAGCATTCTATACGAGTATTTTCTATTACCACTCGTGAACCTTCTTTTTTTGTTGAGTTATAACCGCATTTAGGAAACCGTTCGTGTTTGAGTTTTCGTGGGCCATTGATCAACTTTTGTGACTACGATTGTGGATTCCACTGTACTTGTTCATTCTATATGTTTATTTTCAATCCCCTTTGGTGAACCATCACTTTTTGTTCAGTTCTAACCACATTTAGGAGACCGCTTGAATTTGAGTTTTCATGAGCCATTGATCAACTTTGGTGACTACTCTTGTGGATTATATTGTAGTTGAGCATTCTATACGCGTATTTTCTATCACTTTTTGGAAACCTTCATTTTTTGTTGAGTTATAGCCGCATTTATGAAACCGCTCATGTTTTAGTTTTTGCAGGCCATCAATAAACTTTGGTGACTAAGATTGTGGATTGCACTGTAGCTGTTCGTTTTGTACACATATTTTCTATGCCCTTTTGCGAACCTTCATTTTTTGTTGTGTTATAACTGCATTTATGAAAGCACTTGTGTTTGAGTTTTCGTGGGCCATTGATCAACTCTTGTGACTACGATTGTGGTTTGCACTATAGTTGTCCATTTTATACTCGTATTTTCTATCACCTTTTCTGAAGCTTCATTTTTTGTTGAGTTATAGCTCTGTTTAGGAAAACGCTCGTGTTTGAGCTTTCATGGGCCATGAATCAGCTTTGGTGAGTACAATTGTGGATTACACTACAGTTGCCGATTTTGTACATGTATTTTCTATTGCCTTTCTTGAACAATCATTTTTTGTTGAGTTATAGCTGCACATAGGAAACTGCTCGTTTTTGAGTTTTTCATTGGCCATCCATCAACTCTTCTGACTACGTCTGTGGATTACTTGTAGTAGTGAATTTTGGACCCGTATTTTCTATCGCCTTTCGTGAACCTTCATTTTTTATTAAATTATAGCTGCATTTAGGAAACAACTCGTGTTTGATATTTTGTGTGCCATCGATCAAATTTGGTGAGTACAATTGTGGATTGCACTGTAGCTGTTCATTATGAACAATAATTTTCTATCCCCTCTTGCAAACCTTTTTTTTTGTTGAGCTATATTCGCATTTAGGAAACCGCACATGTTTGAGTTTTCATGGGCCATCGATCAACTTTGTTGATTAGTCTTGCGGATTACACTGTAGTTGTGTATTTTATACACGTAGTTTATATCACATTTCATGAACATTCATTTTTTTTTAGTTATAGCCGCATTTTGGAAACCGCATGTTTGAGTTTTCGTGGGCCATTGGTCAACTTTAGTGGGTATGATTGTGGATTACACTATAGTTGTGCATTCTATACTCATATTTTCTATCGACTTTTGCTAACCTTCATTTTTAATTGAGTTATAACTGCACTTAGGAAATTGCTAATGTTTGAAATTTCTTGGGCCATCGATCAAATTTGGTGACTACAATTGTGGATTAAACTGTAGTTATCCATTCGTATGTTTATTTTCTATCGCCTTTTGCGAACCTTCATTTTGTTGAGTTATAGTTGCATTTAGGAAACTATTGGAGTTTGAGTTTTTGTGGCAATTAAAAATATGCATAGAGAATGTACAACTATAGTGCAATACACAATCATAATCACTAATGTTGATTTATGGCCCACAAAAACTAAAACATCAACGGTTTCCTAAATGGGGTTGTAACTAAACAAAAATTGAATGTTCGTGAAAGGTGATAGAAAATACACATATAGAATGGACATCTACAGTGCAATCCACAATTGTACACACCAAAGTTGATCGATGGTCCACGAAAATTCAAACAAGGGTGGTTTGCTAAGTGCAGTTATAACTCAACTAATAATGAAGGTTCGCGAGAGTTGATACAATATACGCGTATAGTATGCATAACTATATTGTAATCCACAATCATAGTTACCAAAGTTGATCGATGGCCCACGAAAATTCAAACACGAGCGTTTTCCTAAATGCGACTATAACACAACAAAAAATGAACGTTCGTGAAAGGCGATAGAAAATATTCCTATATAATGCATAACTATAGTGTAATTCACAAGTGTAGTCAGAAAAGTTGATTGATTGCCCATAAAAACTCAAACACGAGCGTTTTCCTAAATGCAGTTGTAACTCATCAAAAAATGAAGGTTTGTGAAAGGCAATAGAAAATACATGTATGGAATGGATGACTATAGTGCAATCCACAATGATAGTCACCAATGTTGATCGATGGCCCATAAAAACTCAAAGACGAGTGGTTTTCTTAGTGCAGCTATACCTCAACAAAAAATGAAGGTTCTTGAAAGGCGATGATAAATATGCATGCAAAATGCACAACTATAGTGCAATCCACAATCGTAGTCACCAATGTTGATTTATGGCCCACAAAAACTTAAACACGAGTGTTTTCCTCAATGCGGCTATGACTCAACTAAAACTGAAGGTGTTGTTTGTGTTTTCATGGCCCATCGATTAATTTTGGTGACTACGATTATGGATTCTACTATAGTTGTGCATTTTGTACACATATTTTTAATCGCCTTTGATGAACCTTCATTTTTCTTCAGTTATAGCTGCATTTAAGAAAACAGTTGTGTTTGAGTTTTTGTGGGCCATCAAACAACTTTGGTGACTATGATTGTGGATTGCATTGTAGTTGTCCATTATGTATGTGTATTTTCTATCGTCTTTCATCAACCTTCATTTTTTGTTGAAATATATTTGTATTTAGGAAACCACTCAAGTTTGACTTTTCATGGGCCATCGATCAACTTTGGTGACTACAATTGTGGATTACACAGTAGTTTTGCAATTTATATGTGTATTTTCTATTGCCTTTGGCAAATGTTCAATTTTCGTTGAGTTATAATTGCATTTACGAAACCGCTCGTCTTTGAGTTTTCGTAGGCCATCGATTAAATTTGGTGACTACGATTGTGAATTGCACTGTAATTCTCCATTCTGTACACTTATTTTCTATCAGCTTTTGCGAACCTTCAACTTTTGTTGAGTTATAACCATATTTAGGAAATCGCTTGAATTTGAGTTTTTGTGTGCCATCGATCAACTTTGGTGAATACGCTTGTGGATTACACTATAGTTGTGGATTTTATACACGTATTTTCTAGCGCCTTTTGCGAACCTTCCTTTTTTGTTGAGTTATAGCCGCATTTAGGAAACCACTCGTGTATGAGTTTTCATGGGCCATTGATCAACTTTGGTGACTACAATTGTGGATTGCACTATAGTTGTCCAATATGTACGTTTATTTTATATCTCCTTTTGAGAACCTTCATTTTTTGTTTTGTTATAGCCGTATTTAGGAAACCACTGGAGTTTGAGTTTTCATGAGCCTTTGATCAACTTTGGTGACTATGCTTAAGGATTACAATGTATTTGAGCATTACAATGCTATACGTGTGTTTTCTAACACCTATCACGGACCTTCATTTTTTGTTGAGTTATACCCGCAATTAGGAAACCGCTCGTGTTTGAGTTTTCGTGGGCCATTGATCAACTTTGGTGACTGCGATTGTGGATTGCACTGTAGTTGTGTTGTTTGTACGTGTATTTTCTATCTACATTCGCAAACCTTCATTTTTTGTTGAGTTATAGCCGTAGTTATTAAACCGCTCGTGTTTCATTTTTCATGGGGCATCAATCATCTTTCATGACTACGATTGTTGTCTGCACTATAGTTATTCATTCTCTACACATATTTTCTATCGCCTTTCGCGAACCTTCCTTTTTTTTTCAGTTATAGCCGCATTTATCAAACAGTTGGTGGTTTAGTTTTCGTGGGCCATCTATCAACTCTAGTGGATTACACTATAGTTGTCCATTCTGTACACATATTTTCTACCGTCTTTCATGAACCTTCATTTTTAGTTGACTTATAGCCGCATTTAGGAAAAAGCTCGCGTTTTCATTTTCATGGGCCATCGATTAACTTTGGTGACTACGATTGTGGATCACACTATAGTTAGGAATTTTTTACGTGTATTTTCTATCGCCTTTTGTGAACATTCATTTTTTGTTGAGTTATAGCCGCATTTAGGAAACAACTCATGTTTGAGTTTTCGTGGGCCACCCATCAACTTGGTGAGTGCGATTGTGGATTGCACTATGGTTGTCAATTTTGTACACGTATTTTTTATCGCCTTTTGTGAACTTTCTTTTCTTGTTGAGTTATAGATGCATTTAGGAAACTGCTTGTGTTTAAGTTTTCATGGGCCCTCAATCAACTTTGGTGACTAAAATTGTGGATTGCACTGAAGTTGTGCATTATGAACTCTAATTTTCTATCGCCTCTCACAAACCTTAATTTTTTGTTGAGTTATAGCTGCATTTAGGAATCCGCTTGTGTTTGAGTTTTCATGAGCCATCCATCAACTTTGGTGACTACAATTGTGGATTGCAGATTGAGTTTTTGTACGCATATTTTTAATCGCCTTTCACGAAACTTCATTTTATGTTGAGTTATAGCTGCATTTAGGAAAACAATCATATTTTCTATCTTCTTTTTCCAAACTTCATTTTTCGTTGAGTGATAGCTGCACTTTGGAAACTGCTCGTGTTTGCATTTTCATGGGCCATATATCAACTTTTGTCACAATGATTGTGTATTGCACTGTAGTTCTCCATTCCGTACGCGTATTTTCTTTCGACTTTTGCGAACAGTCATTTTTTGTTGAGTTACAACCGTATTTAGGAAACCTCTTGAGTTTGAGTTTTCGTGGGCCATCAATCAACTTTGGTGACTACGCTTATAGATTACATTGTATTTGTACATTCTATACGCCTATTTTCTATCACCTTCCGCAAAACTTAATTTTTTGTTGAGTTATAGCCTCAATTATGAAACCTCTCATGTTTGAGTTTTTCTAGGCCATCGATCAACTTTAGTGACTACGATTGTGGATTATATTCTAGTTGTGCATTATGTACGCATATTCTTAATTGCCTTGCAAGAACCTTTATTTTTTGATGAGTTATAGCCGCATTTAATAAAACACTCGTGTTAGAGTTATCTTGGGACATCAATCAAATTTGGTAACTAGGATTGTGGATTACACTATAGTTGTACATTTTATACCTGTATTTTCTATTAACTTTTGCGAACCTTCATTATTCGTTGACTTATAACTGCACTTAGCAAACCACTCGTGTTTGAATTTTCGTGGGCCATCGATCAACTTTGGTGAGTGCAATTGTGGATTGTACTGTAGTTTTCCATTCTGAATGCGTACTTTCTATTGCCTTTTGTGAACTTTCAATTTTTGTTGAGCTATAGCCGCATTTAGGAAATTGCTCATGTTTTAGTTTTTATGGGCCATAAATTAACTTTAGTGATTAGGATTGTGTATGTATTGTAGTTGTGCATTTTGTATGCATATTTTTAATCACCTTTCACGAACCTTCATTTTTTGTTGAGTTATACCTGCATTTACGAAAATGCCCGTGTTTGAGTTTTCGTGGGCCATCAATCAACTTTGGTGAATAACATTGTTGATTAGATTGTAGTTGTGCACTCTATATGTGTATTTTCTATCGCCTTTCGCGAACCCTAATTTTTTTTTGAGTTATAGCCGCATTTAGGAAACCACTCATGTTTGAATTTTTGTGTGTCATCTATCAACTTTGGTGACTACAATTGTGGATTGTAATGTAATTGTGCATTCTATACACATATTTAATTGGCCTTCACAAACCTTTAGTTTTTGTTGAGTTATAGCGATATTTGGGAAAATGCTCGTGTTTGAGTTTTCATGGGCCATCGATCAACTTTGGTAACTAAGATTTTTCATGACAGTTTAGTTGTGCATTCTATCTATGTATTTTCTATCGGCTTTCGTGAAACTTCATTTTTCGTTGAGTTATAACTGCACCTAGGAAACCGCCCATGTATGAGATTTCACAGGCCATCGATCAACTTTGCTTACTATAATTGTGGATTGCAGTGTAGTTGTCCATTCTATATGCATATTTTCTATTGCCTTTCGCAAACCTTCATTTTTCATAACTTTATAGCTGCATTTAGGAAACCACTAATATTTCACCAACATGCAAGAGCCCGTCAAAAATGGAATCTATGCAACAATTTTTTGTGGGAAAATAAAAAATATGGCTTTTATAGGTATTCGTGTGCTCAAGAGACCCAGATCATCTAGATTTGAAAAAATAATTTGTTCTTGAAAAAGATAGATTTTTTTGAAAAATAGAAGTAGTGGAGGTAATAAAGGAATTTTTTAAAAATCTTTTAATGAAAAATCTAAGAAATGAGATTTGCAGAGAATGTCATTCTGAGTAGACCCAGATCGTCCTCTTTTTGGAAAACAAATTTTTCACCTACATGAAAGAACCCCTCAAAAATAGAATCTACGAAACAATTTTTTTTGGGAAAATAAAAAATATGCGTTTTATAGGTGCTCGAGAGCTAAAGAGACCCAGATCGTCTATTTTTTGAAAAAGATAAAAATTTTTCAAAAGTAGAAGCAGTAGAGGTAATAGAGGAAATTTTTTTGAATATTTTTATGAAAATTCTGAGAAATGGGTTTTGTAGAGAATGTCATTCTGAGAAGATCCAAATCGTCTTTTTTTCAAAAAGCTAATTTTTCACCAACATGTAAGAACTCAAAAATAGAATCTACGAATATATTTTTTTTAGAAAATAGAAAATATGGGTTTTATAGGTGTTCATGTGCTAAAGAGACCCAGATCATCTGTGTTTTGAAAAATAAAATTCTTCTTGAAAATGATATATTTTTTTGAAAAATAGAAGCAATAGAGGTAATAGAGGCAATTTTTTTTAATCTTTTTATAAAAAATGGGATAAATGGGTTTTGTAGAGAATGCCATTCAGAGTACACCCAGATCGTCCTTTTTTGGAAAACTGATATTTCACCAACATGCAAGAACCTCTCAAAAATAGAATCTACGAAACAATTTTTTTTGGGAAAATTGAAAGTATGAGTTTTATAGGTAATCGTGTGCTCAAGAGACCAAGATCATTTGGTTTTTCAAAAAATAAGTTGTTCTTGAAAATTATTATATTAAGTAGAAGAAGTGGAGGTAACAGAGGAATTTTTTTTGATTATTTTAATGGAAAATCTGAGAAATAGGTTTCGTAGAGATAGTCATTCTGAGTAGACCCAGATTGTCCTATTTTTGAAAAACTAATTTTTCAGCAACATGCACTAACCCCTCAAAAATATAATCTACGAAACAATTTGTTTTGGGACAATCGAAAATATGGGTTTATAGGTGCTTGTGTGCGGAAAAGACCCTAATCATCCATTTTTTTAAAAAATAAGTCATTTTTGAAATAGATAGATTTTCTTGAAAAATAAAAGTAGTAGAGGAAACTAAGGCAATTGTTTTCAATCTTTTTGTGAAAATTTTTAGAAATGGGTTTTGTTGAGAATGTCATTTTACGTGAATCCAAATCATCCTTTTTTTGAAAAATTAATTTTTCACCAACATGTAAGAACCCGTCAAAAATAAAATCTACTAAACAATTTTTTTTTTTGGGAAATCAAAAATCTGTATTTTATAAGTTCTTGTGTGCTAAAGAGACCCTGATCGTCCATTTTTTGAAAAAAATAAGTTTTTCTTGAAAAAGATAGATTTTTCTTAAAATTAGAAGAAGTGGAGGTAACCGAGGCAAATTTTTTCAATCTTTTAATAATAAATCTTAGAAATGGGATTCGTTCTGAGTAGACCCAGATCGTCCTTTTTTCAAAAATCTAAATTTTCACCAACATGCAAGAGCCTTCTAAAAAATACAATCTAAGATTAATTTTTTTTTGGGAAAATTGAATATATGGGTTCTATAGGTGCTCGACAGCTAAAGACACCCAGATCGTCTGTTTTTATTTAAAATAAGTTTTTGAAAGAGATTTTTTTGAAAAGTAGAAATAGTAGAGATAACAGAGGTGATTTTTTTGAATCTTTTTATGAAAAATATGAGAAATGTTTTTTGTAAAGAATGTCGTTCTGAATACGCCTAGATCATACTTTTTTCTAAAAAACTAGGTTTTCACCAACATATAAGAAACCCTAAAAAATATAATCTATGAAACAATTTTTTTTGGGAAAATAAAAAATATGGGTTTTATAGGTGCACATGTGCTAAAGAGAGATCAAGATCGTCTGGTTTTTGAAAAAAATATTTATTCTTGAAAAAGATAGGTTTTTTTCAAAAGTAGAAGTAGTAGAGGTGTAACATAGGCAAAAATTTTCAATTTTTTTATGAAATATCTAAGAAATGGGTTTTGTAGAGAATGTCGTTCTGAGTAGACCCATATCGTGCTTATTTCAAAAAACTAATTTTTCACCAATATGCAAGAACCCCTCAAAAATAGAATCTATGAAACAATTTTTTTGGGAATATTGACTATATGGGTTTTATAGTGTTCATGTGCTAAGGAGACCCAGATTGTCTATTTTTTGAAAAAATATCTTCTTGAGAAAGATAGATTTGTTTGAAAAGTAGAAGCAGTAGAGGTAATAAAGGAAATATTTTTGAATTGTTTTATGAAAAATGAGATAAATGGGTTCTGTAGAGAATGTCATTCAGACCCAAATCGTCCTCTTTTCAAAAAACTAATATTTCACCAACATGCAATAACCCCTCAAAAGTAGAATCTATGAAACAGTTTTTTTTGGTAAAATCAAATATATGGGTTTTATACCTGTGCTAGTGTGTTCAAGAGGTTCAGATTGTCTATTTTTTGAAAAAATAAGTTGTTTTTTAAAAAGATAGTTTTTATTAAAAAGTAGAAGCAATAGTGGTAATAGAGGAATTTTTTTTCAATCGTTTTATGAAATATCTGAGAAATCGGTTTTGTAGAGAATGTCGTTCTAAGTAGACCCACATCGTCCTTATTTCGAAAAACTAATTTTTCACCAACATGCAAGAACCCCTCAAAAATAGAATCTATGAAACAGTTTTTTTTGGAAAATCGAATATATGGGTTTTATAGTTGGCATGTGCTAAAGAGACCCAAATCGTCCATTTTTTGAAAAAATAACTTCTTAAAAAAGACTCACAACCTCCTATGCATTAGATGTAACAAGCCATTTCGAGGGGGCAAACCTCCAAATATCTCTAATGAGAACACACTTCACACTTGATGATGAAATAAGACTCACAACCTCCTATATATACCTATTAATGCCAAGGATATCACCTAGGCCGACTTAGACACACCTATATAAGACTTAGGCTGACCTAAACAACTAAATAACAATATACTAATGATAATATGACTTAATAGAGAGTTAAGATAGCCACAAGGCGACTATTCATAACCGATGTACAATAATATTAAGGGCATAGCATGCCCCTTCTTCAAAGAAGCATTGTCCTCAATGCTAATCAAGTTTGGAAACTTTTGAATGAACTCCTCATCTTCCCATGTGGCATCTTCAACTGGTAACTTCTTCCATTGGATGAGATACTCAGTGATAGTTCTATTCCTCAACTTCTTTGTGTGTTTGACGAATGCACTCGGTTCCAAAATGATTCTTCCTTCTTCATCCAACTCGGGAAGTGTTGTTTGAGTGGGAATATTATGCCCAATTACCTTCTTCAAAGGAAACATGAAAAATTGGATGTATCTTTGTTGTTGGTGGTTCTATCAAGCTAGGCAACATTACCGATCTTCTGCATGATTTGGTATGGACCATAATACTTTAGAGACAACTTATTATTCTTTCTTTGCTGCTTTAGTGAGATTTTCTTATAAGGTTGCAATCGCAAGAAGACCCAATCCCCAACTTCAAAACTTCTTTCACTATGATGTTGGTCTACCTGTTGTTTCATTTGATTTTGTGCCATGGATAAATTCTCCTGAGTCCTGAAAGTACTTGTTGATGAAGCAAGTGGTCTTCTACTGCCTGAACTCTTGGGGACACCTTTATTGATGATGTGATGGAAGGAGGATGATATCCATAAAGTGCCAAAATGGAGATACATTTTTGATGAGCTATGAAAAGAAGTGTTATACCACCATTCCGCAAGTGGTAGCCAATCCTACAGAAAGCTCAAGTGAAACAACGTGATATCCTTCCAAACACTTATTAACAACCTCTGTTTTCCCATCGATTGAGGGTGGTATGAAGAGCTAAAGCCAATTGAGTACCCAAACATGAGAATAAATCTTTCCAAAAGTGACTAGTGAAGATAGGATCATGATCACTAACAATAACTTTAGGTGTACCATGTAGCTTTTGGATATTCTCCAAAAAAGCTTTTAACCAACTGCACTTCTTGTAAAAGGATGTGCTAATGTAATGAAATGTGCATATTTAGTGAGCCGATCAACTACCACCATGATGACATTATGGCCTTTAGATTTGGGAAGCCCTGTCATGAAGTCCATGGATACCTCTTCCCAACGCTGGCTAGGAATAGATAAGGGTTGCAAGAGACCTGGTGTCTTATTTGTCTCCCCTTTATGCCTTTGAGACACCAAACATTCAGCCACAAATTTTTGAACATCACCCTTTAGCCCCTCCCAAAAGAAATCTTGCTTGGCTCGATGATATGTCTTCAAAAATCTTGAATGACCACCTACTAGAGACTCATGCAACTCTGTGAGAATATTGATTTTAAGGTTGGAATTCTTGCAGAGATACAAACGCTCTTTATACCAAAGAGTATCTCCCTTCCAACAAAACTTATCTGAACTACTAGGATCACTTTTTAATTGCTCGATGAGATTACTTTTCACAACATCATTTTGCCACTCTACTTTGGCTTCCTCCACCCAATTTTCTTGTAATATTGAAAGGGCACACAATAAGGCTTCATCTTTCTCATCCTTCCTTGACAGTGCATCTGTGACAATATTTTCATTCCCTTTCTTATATACAATCTCAAAGTCATATCCTAACATCTTAGTGACCCATTTTTGTTTCTCTTTAGAAGATAGTCGTTGTTCCAAAAAATATTTTAGGCTATCATGATCTGTCATAACCTTGAAATGTCTACCCAATAGATAAGGCCACCATTGTTTCACTGCATGGAGTATTGCTAGCATTTCCTTCTCATAAATAGGTTTTAGTTGATTCTTACCTTTTAATTGACGACTCTAAAAAGCAATTGGTTGACCTTCTTGCATGAGCACTGCTCCTATCCCATTTCTAGAAGCATCACATTCCACAATGAATTCCTTGGTGAAGTCAGGAGTGGCAAGTACTAGAGTTGTACATAGCCTCCTTCAATCTCTCAAATGCTGTATTGGCGGTTCGCTTCCAATGAAAGAGGAATCCTTCTTCAATAGAGTGGTGAAGGGTGCTGCTATATACCATAATTCTTCACAAATCTTCTATAGTACCCTGTCAATCCAAAGAATCCTCTCAGTTTCTTAATGGTTTTTGGAATAGGCCATTCCATGATAACCTTAATTTTGTTAGGGTCCACCTTTACTCCTTCATGTGAAACTATGTGTCCCAAATACTCCACCTCTGTAAGACCAAAAGCACACTTGGATGGCTTAGCATAGAGTTTATGATATTCAAGTATTTGTAATGCTTGGTCCACATGTTGCAAATGTTCTTCCCAAGTCTTGCTATAAATTAATATATCATCAAAGAAATACTAACACAAACTTTCTCAATAACTTCTTTAAAGAGTAAGATTCATCCAAGCTTTGGAATGTAGATGGTGCATTGGTAAGACCAAATGGCATCACTAAAAAATTCATAATGACCTTCATGGAGTCACAAAATGTTGTCTTACAAAGGGGTAATGGGATCATCATGGAAAAAGCAATTGTAAGTGGCAAAAATTAGAAAAATCAGGGATTGAGCAGCAGCATAAAAATTTGAATAAGTTATCATATTATTTCAAAAGATATGTAGAATAGAATTTGTAGAAAATTGAATGTAGTTTCTAAACTACTAGGTTTATTTTTTCATTTTTTAAAATCTATTTGGTGACAATTTGAAATTTCAATGTGATGAGTACCTAAGAATTTTAGGGGAAAAACTAAGAAGTAGGTGTCTGTCTGACCACCCTAACCACAATAAAATGATAATATTTTTTTATAATATTTTAGATATAAGTAGAGGACTCATGTCACGATGTGATGCATATTTTTTTGTAATTTTTTCTAGGTAAATAATTAATTATGAATTTTTTATTACAAGTTTTTAAAAATATAAAAAACTCATATGTCTGACCACCTTAACTTGGTCAAAACTTCATGAAATTCAATTTTTATTTTTCTAATCCTATAGTATACAAAACATAGAATGTGACGCATGTTTGGATTCAAAAAATGTGATACCGTTTGAATGCTATACATGATGGTTTCAATCCCGACCCTATCAATCGGGACTTGATCATAATTCAAATAGAAAATGAATAATAATTATTTCCCAATTAGAGATTCAAAGTAAAGAATAATTTATATTGGTGGAAAGCTGAGAACCTCCTTTAAAACCCTTTCATTTCATTAATTTTGGGTAAAAAGTTGTCGACCCACACCAGCCTACAAATACCCATCATATTGCCACTTTTTGGCCCATCCTTGATCCTGCACACCCACAAATATCTTCCTCATGAAATGCAATTTGGTGATAACCAGATCTAAGATCTAACTTGGTAAAAAACATAGCTCCATTTAATTCATCTAAGAAATCATCAATGACTGGAATTGGAAACTTATCTTTAATGGTGTACATGTTGAGCACTCTATAATCTGGACACATGCGCCAAGTATCATCCTTCTTACATACCATCACCACAGGCGAGGAGTAAGCACTTTGGCTATGCCTGATGATTCCTGCCTCTAGCATCTCTTCAACAATTTTTTCTATCTCGCTCTTTTTATGTGTGTGGATACACAGCCAAAAGGCACGATGTTAGAGTGGTTGGCTCACTGGGACCCATGGCATGATCATATGATCCTCTTAGGAGGAAGTCCTTTGAGCATATCTCAAGAACAACAGAGTGATGATCAATTATAGCTTGCAAATCTGGATGAGTAGGAGTAGATTGAGAGACTTCTAATGAAGACATAGTTGGGCCCACCGGAAATCCATCCCTCCTTTCTTAAGCAACTTTTTCATTTGATGAGAGCTTACCATTTGTGGAAATTTTTCCTTCAACCCCCTTAGCTCTACTAGCCTTCCTTCTGATTGAAATCTCATGAATAGTTCTTGGAAGTTCATCTCAATTGTTCCTAATGTAGTAAGCCATTGTACTCCCAAAACAATATCTGCTACACCCATGGATATCGCATACATTGGGGTCTCAAGTTGATAATCTCCCATGGATAATTTAATGCTATGACACTTCCACACGAACAACTAAGCTGTACCTGTCTGCAATCAAAACTTGAAACTTCTGCCATTTTGGATATAGCAAAGGAAACAATTTTAGACAAAGTAGCTAAAATTTTTATTGATGAAATTATGAGAGTACTACAGAATTGATCGACACACTATTACCTTCTGCTTCTTAAGGAACCCCACCACCTTGAGAGTTTGTGAAGCACTAAAACCTAAGAGTGCATGACAAGAAATGATTTGTTGAGAATCATGTGATTCCTCATTTGACTCCCTTTCATCTTCTAGTGTGGGTTCCTCCTCTTCTTCCTCATTAGGACCTTCAATATAAAACAATTTCTTTTCACTACATTTATGTCCTCGACTATATTTGCTATCACAATTGAAACACAAGCCTTTTTCTCTTTTCTCCTCAATTTTTTGTGGAGTCAACTTAGTAGGTTGTGTTGAATATCCTTTCTCTCTTATCACATTAGCCCCTTGCTTCTTAGGAATCAAATATTTCTCCTCTACCCTGTGTGCTAAGATAAAAGAATCATTTATCTGAACTAGGGCTAAACATGCGTACCTCATGTTGAAAGTGATCCTTGAGAACCCCCAACAATAAAGCATTCAATTTGTCCTCCATAATTGTATCCACCCTTAAGGATAGATTTTGGAATTGCTGAATATAATCCTTAACTGATCCTATTTGTTGAAGTTTAGCTAGCTGGCTGAAGAAGTTGTTTGTGATGCTATTGCTATATTGTGCTTGGAGTTCCTCTGTAAAAATTGACCATGAGACGGTGAGCCCCTTTTTACTTCGATGAGTGCAAATCCAACGATACCAAATGAATTGATCTGGTTCTAGATATAAGGAAGCAATGTGACCTTTTGTCCATTTGGGATTTGGTGTACTTCAAAAATTCTCCCATTTGGTTTATCCATGTTAGAGGATCCTTACCATCAAACTTGCGCATATCCACCTTTGGAAATAAATTCCTAGATGCCATAGGAGTACTAAAGCTTGTGTCAGTAGTAGCTAACCTAAAATTTTCACCTTGGACACTTGAGAACTCCTTTCTTGATTCAGCCCTATAGGTGCTTAACATGTTTCGTATGTCTGATATATCTCCTCTTAGGTCACACATATCCATCTTAATTGAGGAAATTTCTTCCTTGACCTTATTGAGTTCCTCATTATGAGTAATATCCTCGATTGTTTCACCATCCTTATCAGGAGTCTTCCCCGGAGTGACATTCTTTTTACCCCTTGTTGAAGGCCCCGACATGATGGAAACCACTAATGTTGAAATAAATCACACAAATGAAACTTAAATTCTCTCAAACTTTTACTATAATCTCCTTTATTATGTCTTCAAAAACGCAATAAAATTCAGAGTCCAATTCAACAAGATGTGCGAGATATGTAGATTCCAAAAAAATAGTGTAGAAACCCTAATTCTGCAATAATTCGCTTAATTCTGCTCCAATTCTTCTAAAATCTAGACTGTAGCTTCTTCAATATGTTCTTCAAAAACCCTTTAAAAATTAGAACGAAAATTTTCCAAAATCTGAAAGATATGCTCTTCCCAAAATCACCTTTAAAATTGAGAAAAACCTTGCCTCTATGGTGCCAAGATCATGCTCTGATACCACTTGTTATGAAATAACTTGCACAATAGAAGAATATGATATGAAATATGTTGCAAATACTTGATAAAAACTGAGAATAACAAGCCACTTCAAGGGGGAAAACCTCCAAATATCTCTAATGAGAACACACTTCACACTTGATGATGAAATAAGACTCACAACTTCCTATATATAACTATTTATGCCAAGGATATCACCTAGGCCGACTTAGACACACTTATATAAGACTTAGGCCAACCTAAACAACTAAATAACAATATACTAATGATAATATGACTTAATAGAGAGTTAAGACAGCCACAAGCCGACTATTCATAACCCGATGTAAAATAATATTAAGGGCATAGCAAATTTTGATTCTTTTTATGAAAAATCTGAGAAATGGGTTTTATAAAGAATGTCATTCTTAGTAAACCCAAATTGTCCTTTTTCTAAAAAAATAATTGTTCACCAACATGAAAGAACCTCTCAAAAATTGAATCTACGAAATATTTTTTTTTTTGGGAAAATAAAAAAGTATGGGTTTTATAGGTGTTGGTGTGCTGAAGAGATTTAGATCATCTATTTTTTGAAAAAATAAGTTGCTTTTCAAAAAGATGGATTTTTTTGAAAAGTAGAAGTAGTAGCATAGTCAACAAATTTGAACCTTTTTATGAAAAATCTAAGAAATGGGTTTTGTAGCTCGAATGTCATTTTGAGTAAATCAAAATTGTCCCTTTTTCAAAGAAATAATTTTTCACCAACATGAAAGAACCCCTCAAAAATAGAATCTATAAAACAATTTTCTTCTAGGAAAATTGAAAAATATGGGTTTTATAGGTGTTTGTTTGCCACTGAGATCGTCCGTTTTTTGAAACTATTTGTTCTTGAAAAAGATAGAGTTTTTTGAAACTAGAAGTAGTGGAGGTAACACAGGCAAAAATTTTGAATCTTTTTATGAGAAATTTGAGAAATGGGTATTGTAGAAAATGTCATTCTAAGTAAACCTAGATCATGCTTTCTTAGAAAAACTATTTTTTCACTCAACAAAAAGAGAAGGTTCACGAAAGGTGATAGAAAATATGCGTACCAAATGGAAAACTACAGTGCAGTCAACAATTGTACTCACCAAAGTTGATCGATGGCCCATGAAAACTCAAACACGAGTAGTTTCCTAAGTGCGGCTATAATTCAACAAAAATTGAAGGTTTGCAAAAGTCGATAGAAAATACACATATAGAATGCACA